>VTPC01006740.1:0-10684 GCA_011009095.1 Ignelater luminosus | reverse complement strand
AAATTGTGTTTTCTCAGTTTTTTGCAAATATCTCGGAAACTATTCAATTTAGAGCTTACCTTACTCTTTAAACAACGAAAGAACTTAAATTCTGCACAAAAAAGGTTAGATGCATTTTTTTGCTATATTCAATAGCTCAGAAAATATAGAGAAAAAAATATATTCTTCCGTAACAAATTGTAGAAAGGTGTCAAATTAACACAAATTAACATGATATTAAATAGTGAAGAAAGATGAAATAAATAAAAGAAAAACAATAGCAATTTTTTTTTATTGTCACTAGCAAATATTCTTGTCACTTCTCTTCATCATCACTCCGATCACTATCCAGATCCATCATCAGAGAAGGATATCCTCTTCTTCATCACAATCAATAGTTCATTTCTGTATTACTGGATCCGTATTCAGCCCAGTTGGTGCACATCGTTGTGCCTTGGAGGACAATTCTTCGACACTCGCAATTGTTTAGACAGTTACCTGAACATGAACAAAAGATGATGTGCAACAAGTGTTCTGGGGCAACAGCAAGAGACGTTGCTGTTGGGCGCAGATGCCTACTGACCATCTTCCATCCTTATTTCAGGGGATCTTTCTTGCAACCACGCCACTTTTACACTTGATGATACACTCTCAGCGAGTGTTTCCTTGCTGCTGCTTTTGTTGGTGGTAGCTAACATGAACTCTCTTTGCACCGATTGATTTACAACAGTCGTTACGTACATCTGGTAAAGTAAAACATCTAAGTTTTACTTTTTTTTTGAATCTGTATATAGACAGGAGAAAATCGTTGCCAGCATCAGCTATATCATCTGCCAGCGCTTTGGGGTTGTTGAAAATTAATAATTGTTTTTTTAATTCTTATCATCTTGAACTTTATTAAATGGCGCTGTTTTCCCTTTCCTATATATTTAGGACACGGAATCGCAGCCTGTAAAGACATAAACACACAATAAAACAGGTTTCATGTCTCCTATTTCATTCTGCATTGCCTGAATATTATGGGTTTTATTTGATTGGTTGCCTTTGCCAGGCACAATTATCTTCAAGCTGCAGTTGAGAGGAGCAAGTGTAATTAACATGACCAGTAGGTCAGTGTCGTCACCTACTACTCTCACCTCCAATTCTTTTTGAGCTTCTAGGATTGTTGTTTCAACAATCAGGGTATCTGCGTCCCCACAGTCTTAAAGCAGCTTACACCCTCTTTCCATCAAGTGAACTGTCAGAAGAGATATTAGCTGTTTCTTATTTTTTGGGTTTACAAAGAACTCGCTCTGCCCAAAGGTGATTTGAATGTGGTCTGCTACTTTTACATCTACATTGGCATATGAGCGAGACCTTCGTAAATGTTCCCCATCTTTAGTATTCAAGTTGTTCCCTGTAGCTATCGAACACAACAGCTTTTCCGTATTGAGACGACACATAATCACAGTTTCTTATCAAATCAATCGGAACGTCTATATCTCCTGAACTATTGAGTGTAGCACAGAAATATATCTGACCTTTTTGCGTGGAAAATTCTACGTTCTTTAATTGTTTATAGAGTAAGCTCCAAATTGAATAGTTTTTGAGATATTGGCAAGAAACTGAGAAAACACAATTTTCAAAGCTCTTTCCCCCTCCCCTCCTCAAACTCCAGGCTCTGGCTGCGGAGACTTTTTACCACATTTACATCAAATGGTAACGAACAATTTAGGACACTCAAACCTTTTTTTATTGGATTCCCTGGTTTGGGTGTTTTTAAGTTTGATGTTACTGTACTGGGTATACAATTAGAACCTCTCAATGCGTCGTTGTGTATCTCCAGGAACTGAATACAGGCAATAATTCGTTTTAATACACCACGCCAGAGGTCCTTTTCCGCATTAATTTGTATTTGATGTAAATTCATTTTAGTTACTCCAAGGTCATTGCTTGGTTCAACTGGTGATTCAGTACACGCATAACGAATGTAGCACAATCTGCTTCGTCTCCTGAATGCGACCATTGTGAGTTTAAAAACTTGCAACAAAAGTGGTGCATGATTCATGGCTCATGCGAAGTTTCTTGATAATGATCCTAAGAAGGATGTTTTGGTGCCATTTACTTGCTGCCTATTCATAACTTGACAACAGTAATCCCAATGTCGTGTTAATGCCATAAAAACAAGCATAAAAAATTCTGAAAACTGCTGACCATCCAAACTAAACTGTTGTAAATAATATTAGGTCTTACTTAGAAATTTCTAGCCAAGAATTAAAACAAGAAGGAAAAGCCTTGCCGCTAGGTCCTGGGCCACTCCTGTCCGCCCCAATATAAGCATGTCCTTGTGGTAATGTTTCTTCTATATGGATTGTGTATCCGATACGTATTGGAGTTTGTTAATTACTATTTTTAACAACCCTTAAACTTACTTTGAGAAAAAAGTCTCCACTAAGTATTTCTAAGGGGTCTTAATGCCGATGATCAGTTTGTCACAAAAATCTAAAGACCCACATGGTTGCAAAGTTTGTACCAGACTGACTTTTCAACCAAAATAAAGGATAACGAGCTTTCTTTATAAATGATGTAAGTAGCAAAAGTCATCAGAATTAATACCTATCTAACAAGATATGCTTGAAAGGATTTCACAAAGCAAATGGAATACTAAATTTGCAAAATATAATGTTAAAGTACCGTACAAACGAACACTTGAGCGTCTTTTAATTCACTGTATACGTTGCTGTAGAGTTTTACATTCAGCTATTACATATTTTATACTCTAATAGTTCTATCAAATGCATGTAGTACATATGTATCGATTGTTTTACATGTCAACTTGCTAACAGTTTTGCTACATTGACTAAATATGTTTAAATATTTATATATTAAATATTCCTCTTTCAGCAAATTTATATCCAAAATAGCGGAAATTTTAACAATTTAGCAGGAGCGAAATTCTGTACGATTTTATAATATTAAATTTTTAATGAAAAGCTAAGTGTAGGTTACGTATTTCTCATGAATGTTGAATGTTGGTTATTTTGCTTTAAAATTTAATTTTGATCAGAATTAGTAACATATTACTTTTGAACTTTTGAACCTTGAGGAGCACGTCTAATAAATAATAAAAGACTGACAACAGTTTGAAAATAAATAAAACCATACAGCTCTACAAAAAACGGGTAAAGTTCTAAATTGGTGTGGGCTGGAAGAACTTCCATAAATTATTATCGGTTACCTTTAGTATAAAGTTTCTGGCTTTAATTCCTATATGCTTGAAATATTAGCGTGTCTGTAAGTAATTCTGTTTCAAATTTGCAAAGAATACTGTCGAGTATCTTTGAGACTCATCAACTCTGTCTCAATCAGATCGAGTGTGGGTAGTCCTAATAGCTCGAATCGGAACAATGCTGTAAATATGTTGAAGTGTCATTTGCCAGTCAGAGACTGGCTACTACTAAGAGAACATAGTGGTGAAGATGTGAAAGATGAAGCAAACTTCTCTTTTGTCTTACGAGTTGCAATGTCAAATAAAATTCAAGGCAATTGGAAACAGGCCAAAAACATATTTCTAGACAAGGAAAGTTAGATGGCAAAAAAAAAGGTTTTATTTTAAAACTCAACTAGCTTTTTACATTCTCAATTACGTTTGTGTTCTGCTCCAAATTTGACTGTCCTTCAGATGATGGTTACACAAAAAAAGCTTACACTGATTGTATAATATGCTCTTAGATGAAAAAGATTTTGTGTGGGAACTCAATTTCATTAAAGAGTTTGTCAGATCTATTTGAGCATGGCGACAAGACAGAGAGCAAAACGGCTAGAAGCCAAAAGAAGTTGAATATAAGCATGTTGTATCAATCAAATAATTGATAGACTGATAGACGAATAGATAATTCCCAAGATGGAAATAATACAAGTTACGAATGAAAATTATAATAGAGGAAAATATGTCTTCCATCTTCAATAAAAAAAGCACATCACAACAAATTAGAAACATTTAAATAATTCCATATAGATAATCAAATATGGCAATGGCAGGTTAAATAGCCCAATTGCAGCTTTTATTGATTGCTGAAGAAAACAAGATACAATCATGAACAATTTTGAGTCAGGCATTTATTGATACAACTAAAGTCATGCTGAAAGCAAACATTTTAAGTCAGCAGTTTCCTAGCACCATCAAAGAACAGCATTATTCAGTGTGCAATGAACCAAGCGAAAATTTAAATATAGAAAAACAATCTAAAGTTATTGTTGCTTATCCTAAATCTCATAAACAAGAAGAACATTGACAAGAACCTGAACCGCCATTAAAGGTTATTTTATAAATGTTAACATTTGCTGAAAGAGTACTGTCATGCATCGTGTGGAAATCAAGTTTGTAACCTAAACCGGTTAATTTGTGCCCCCCACACCCCTACGACAGTTAATCACATAACTCGATCGGCAGATCTTCTCAAGCAGATGAACATTTGCTAGGCGCTCAAGAAATTTTATTTATAATTTCGTAAAGGATTTGTCAGCTGTTTGAAATTGCTCAAGGTAGCCATTTAAGATGGTTAAACACAGTCAGACAGCAAATACTGTTTGGGAGATAAAACCTTCAACAACCTAGGCCTCTAGTAGAATAAACCGTTGGAACTACTACCTCTGCCGGCTCAACATCAAACTAACAAACTCTTGAGTAGATAGTATACGTTACATTTTTTTTCAACTGTTACTGAAGAAGGCTGTAGTGGATGCTAAACTGTTCAAAGCTAAACATTTAGAAGAATTATAATCCAAACTCTTCTATGCTGGGATTATTCTGATAAGAGTCGTGTTGAAAAGATTGTTGACTTGAGGATAAACATGATGTATAGGAACTTCAAAATGGTACCTTTCCAAAGACTCGGAGTGAAGCGTTGTCGTCGTCGTTCCATCTTTTTTACTTATTGTATAAGAAAGGTTCTGGAAAGAATGATTAGCTATTGGCTATAGTATCTTGAAAACAATAAACTGTTATCATAATAACACAGAGGTGGGTTTTAGGGAAAACCATAAAGAGTACTCTCAATTACCTCATTATGTTAGACAACACAGTTTAAAACAGCTTTGCTTAAAGATATCGCCTAGTAGCTATTTTCTTCGACATTGAAAAGGCATATGACATGACCTGGAGATACGCCATTCTTCAAAAACGACATACAAGTGGAATGAGTAGCAACTTACCTATAATTCTGCAGAGCTTCCTTAACAATCTTCTTTCTAGAACCTTAAAGATGGTGCGTGGAGCGTGGCTCTTGTTGCTATTGATCTACTGCAGTCCATTTCAGGTCCAATTAATGTTTGCTTACATGTGGACGATCTTGCCACTTATTACTCAGCGCTGAGGATGAATGACAGAACAACAACTACAATCACATATAAATGCATTAGTTGAAAGAAAAAAAGACTTAAGCTACAACTTCTCAACTTTCAAAACATGATATACGAACTTTTATCGTCGAAGCACGATGCACGCTGAATCTAACCTTACTTTAAACAATCAACCAATTCCATTTATACCTGAGATCAAATTTCTAGGACTAATATTTGATCAAAAACTGAGATGCTTACGACATATTAATGCATTCGAATTTATATGTAAGTAAACTCTGAATGCTATAAAATGTATTGCTGGCTCAAAATGAGGTACAGGTAGAGAAATGATACTCTTTTTACATAATAATTCAATACCGACCAAGCTTGAGCACGGTTGCTTATGCTTCAGCACAACTTTGTTCGCTCCTTCGATATAGTGTGACGCGGATTTACCCCCCACTTGAATATCGTTTTTGGCAAGCTATTACTGCACATGCTATCAAGGTCTGTACTTAACCAGACCATCTGACTCACTTTATTATGCGCAATAGTCAACTATTGGAGCCCTATCAACAACGACCTACTCTTACACGTCTTACTACAATCAGATCTGTAGAACTTTTAAAATAAATTGGCGTTCCTTTGCCCGATGTACTTTCAATTAGCCTGAAAAGCCCAATAAATTTTTAAACTGCCGCCACGTCCCGGGCGGCGTAAAGGCACGACTAGAAAACCCAGTCCGTGCAAGCGTCTAGTTACAGATTATAATGTCTGAATATTCTGAAGAAAACGCTAAAAAATCTGCAGAAAAACTCAGAAAAGCTACTCCAAACACTTGTCGACACTAAATAACAAACAGATTATTAGTTCGAAATTACAAATTTTGTGATGCCAATCGAGATCTAGAAGAATCTTTAGATAATCTGTGACGTTAGGCTAATTGTACAAAAATGCAAAATCCCGAAAAGCCGAGAAGTTCAAAAGACCCGACAGATCTGTATGACCTGGCAGACCCCATAGGTCCGAGAAGCCGAAAAGGCCTGAAGGTTTGAATTCCGTATTCCTGGATGTCGGAAAGAGATGCGAGTGGGACATCGATCGATCGGGATTAACGAGAGGATCACAATACCACCAAGGTTAAGTGGCAGAAGCAAACGGTTCAAAAGTTATGACCGATTTTGTGAAACGCCGGTTCCTCCCACAGACTTGCATTGCAAATGCATTACAGTACCAGTACTTTTGAACTTCCACCTAACCTAACCTAATCTAATCTAACCTACTTTTTTTTGTTTGGAAGGTAGAAACCCATCATGGGCACCGTCTGCTTGGGTCAAGCGCAGAACTGTAGTGTCGGACTCCTTCCGGCTAAAACCACCTTTCTTCCCCACGTCTGGCATACCCAAAACCGCTAGTATCTAGCATATCATCGGGATGCCCGACGGCCCAACATCTTCACATCACATCTGCATGTTGCCTCTGTCCTTTTTCCTTGCTGGACATAATGTTTTTTATCAGGTCATGTATAATTTTCCAAGCTTCTTTGGTCTGTATGATACTCCTAATGATGTTTTCCGGAGTCAATTCGTATCCCAACTGTCTATTACTTCCTTCCCTTACGCGGAACCTCCCGCACTCAAACAGTGTGTTCCTAACTGTGTCGGTTTCGTTGCAGTAGACGCAGGTGTCTTTATTTTTCTTGCCTGTTTTTTTGGTATAAGCACGAAAGGACCCACGTCCCGTTAGTGCTTGTGCTAACCAGTAATCTATTGTTCTGTTTTTACATCTGTGCCATTGTCGGAAGTCAGGGATTAGTTCTTTCGTCCACTGTGCCTTCTTTGTGCCATTGTTGTCGCCAGGCGACTGGACTTGACTGTTTGATATCCCCAGTTCCTCCTCGCCAGCGTGCTTATATGCGCACTTCCTTTCTAAGACCAATAGATATATAGAGATCGTTGCTGTTATCACCTGCAACGTCAGGGTCGATACTGTCCTGTAGGCGAAGGCCACACTGAACAGGCCTTTCTTCTGAACTTTCTTCAGCATATTCTTATATTTCCGAATATTTAACGCAGAATACCAGATGGGTGCCCCGTACAAGACTATAGAATGCGCCACTTCGCACTGCACCGCCCTTTTTCCACTGCTAGGTCCGCTCACGTTTCGCATCAGTCGTGCAAGTTTACCAATTTTTTTCTCCGCTTTGAGTGACGCTACCGTGAGATAATTACCATACGTCCCATGGGTGTTCAACGAGACCCCTAAGTATTTGACAGTTTTCGTGGTTCTTATTTGCTTTGTCCCCACCTGGGGGGAGCGATCTGAAACCGGTGCTCACCCATCCAATTTACTATTCTTGCCAAGCTATGGTTGGTTCTGTTGGTCAACGTCCTGCAGTCGTTCGCCATTACAATCAGGGCTAAGCCGTCTGCAAAATCGACCGTTTAAAACCCCTTTTGGTAGCTCCATTCTCAAGACGTCATCGTACAGCAGATTCCACAATGTAGGACTGAGAACCAAACCTTGTGGAACACCGGCATCTATGTGCATTCTGCTTCGTTCGTTGATAATTTTCTGCCTATGCTTTAAATATTCCCCTATCAACTTAACTAAGTAGGCGGATACCTGCTTTCTTGCAGTGTTTCTATGACAATGTCTCACGCTGTCGTATTAATGGCATTTTGTACATCTATTGTTACGAAAGCGCATCACTGCTGCCTCTTTTCGCGCATCAAGGTTTTAACTTTGTCGAGGGCCTGAATCGTTGATCGCCCTTTCCTGAAACCGTATTGCAGTTTGGCAAATCCCCTTCTCTTCTCGACTTCCACCTCTAGTCTATTTCTGATTATTGTTTTTATAAATTCTGCTGATCACGTTGAACTTATAAATGGGTCTGTATGACCTGCTCAATTCCGGGTATTAAAGCGCTATTCCACTTCCTTAATAACTTCGGATGGAATCCCATTCGAACCTAGAGCTTTTCAACTCTTGGTACTTTTTAAAGCTCCCTGAAGTTCTTCGACAGTGAACAGCTCCACATTTTCCTGCCTTGGAATACTTGGTCATCTGCTTTGTCTGTCAGTACTATTCCCCATGCCAGTATTCCCCTCATGGCAATCCTATATCCGCTGCCCTAGATGTCATTTTAGAAGTCTCCGCAAACTTTATTTCAGTGAGCGCGTTTGGATTTATTAATCAACCGCTTCAGCTCTTTTTCTGCAGTGTTATAATTTTCCCTGCACTCCTTCAGAATTTTGTCGTCTTCCCTCCTCTCAAATCTCTCGGGAGCCTGGAGATCCTCCTCCTTCTCTCGATGCATACTATTCTTTGGGTGGCTATTTCTTTTGACCACCAGTATGGGAATCTTATGTTCACCCCGTTATGCACCTGGATAGCATTTCTATAGGCCCTTTTGATTGCTTCTGTGCATTTAGTACAGCACTTTTTTCAGTTTAGAATCTAATCTAATTTAACCTAACCTAATACTATTCTAACCTGACCTAACCTTACCTAATCTAATCTAGTCTAATGTAATCTAACCTTTTTTTTTTTAAGTGGCCGGGGAAAATCTGCACGGCAGACACCTGTCAGTCCGTACTGTCAGGTAATGCGGGGTTGGCGACCCGCTAAAAGCCCCTATCCACGTAAAGCTGTTGTCACTTGCACCGGAACCGCGCTAGCATTACTTTAGTGCAGTGCGTTTACGAGTGCTTGGATGTTCGGCACGCTGGTGTTTGCCATAGTCGTATTATATTTAATGTTCTTGAGCTCTTTCTACCGCTATACACATTCCTTATTAATCCTCTCTTTCTTTGATTTGTAGTATTTTCCTAATCGTAACTTGGATTAAATTCCAGTATTCTTCCTTCTCCAACATGATGTCGATTATGTTGTCTGGATTTATATCTCTTTCTAACTTGTTGTTTAAATCTATTCTACGTTCCTCCCATCTTCTGCAATAAAAAATTGTATGTTCGGCATCGTCCTTGACGTTGCAGGCTATGCATCTGTCATTATCTCTTTTTTTTATTCTTAACAGATACGGTCCATAACTCCCGTGACCTGTCAGAAATTGTGTCAGCCAGTATTCCACGTTCCCGTGCTTCTTTTCATACCATGGCTTTATATTTTTAATTAGTCTTCTAGTCCAAGCAGCAATGTTTTCTTCGTCCTGCCATCTTTCTTGCCATTTTGTTAAAGCATCGTTTAATATGTCTTGTTTGTTAATCTCTTTATTTCTAAACCTTCTACTTCTTTGTTCCGCCATGATATCTATAGGTATTGTTTGTGCTATTTATAGATTTTTTAGTCTTCTACCTCCGTATAGAATAATCATTTCTGTTTTCTGTGCGGCGAATTCAAGTTTCGTTTTTTTTATTTCTTCGTTGATTCTTTTTAGGGATAATTCTGCTGTTCTTATTAGTTCCTCCTCGCTTCGGCCGGTTATAATTAGGGCGGTGTCATCCGTATAACATAACAATTCTGCTTCTGTGGGCAACCTTGTGGTAGTAACTTTATCGAAGTATATATTCCACAGGTTTGGTCCGAGGAGGGAGCCCTGAGGAACTCCACAGTAGGTTCTTCGATGCCTTCCATCACTAAGTACTAGTTTTCTCTCGCTTAGGTAGCTACTAATAATGTTTATTAGGTATGTATTTATTCCCCTTTCCTTTAGATTTTCCACGATTCTATGCCATCTTGCTGTATTGAAAGCATTTTTAATATCCAGTGATATTAGTATACAAAATTCTCTATTTTTTGTTGCTTTGCTTTTTATTTTTTTTTACTTTCTGGATAATTTTGTCCAAGGGGTGAAGTGTCGATTTCCCTTTTTTAAAACCATACTGTCTTGGAGAGATATCTCCCTTATCCTCTAGTTCTTTTCTTAGCATGTTTAGTAGTAAAGCCTCTAGCACCTTCCCCAGTATATCTATTAGACAGATCGGCCTATATTTGGTTCTTCCATTTTCCCCCTGGCTCTGCTTAGGTATTAAAACCAATTTGGCTAGTCTCCATTGTTGTGGAAATACCTCATCTGCTAGATATTTATTAAAAAGATTTAATGCTCTCTATGCATCAGCCTCAGTTTGGTGATTTCAGGAGATATACCATTTGGTCCCGGCGCTTTGTTGTTTTTAATTTTCTTCAGTGCCGTCTCTAGTTCCTCCATGCTAAATGGTTCTCCTTTCTGCCCCTCTTCGTTCGTGTGGTGTATAATTAGACAGTTAGGAAATAATTCTTCTGCCAATCTTTCTTCTTTCTCGCTTGTCAGGATTAGCCTCTTCGTTAATCCCAATTTTTTTGTTACTATTTTATAAGCATCTTCCGAAGGATTCGTATTGAGTTCTTTGCACAGTTCGTTCCATTTGGAATATTTCGACTT
>VTPC01006738.1:10999-31191 GCA_011009095.1 Ignelater luminosus | reverse complement strand
CGTCATTCCACATAAAATTTGAAATCTTGCATTATTAAATAAAAACTGTTTTCTTTTTTCAAATAATTAATCGAATCTGATTTACAGAGACCTTCTCGAATACCTCCAATATTTCGGCTCAATTTCCGAAACAAAATTTAATGCTCGAGTAGATATATACATTTTTGAAGTATACTTCGGCTTTTATGTAAAGGGAAAATAATATTCTCAAAAATTGAATTTACTTGCCAATCCACAGTTGAATAATCCCATTTCGTTGGTAAATTTTTTTCATAAAGTGAATAAAAAATACGAATGACGTGATTTAAAAGAGGTTGTTTTTATATATAAAGCGACATGAGGGAAGTCGATATGAAGCAATGACATATAATTGATCACTCTGCTATAGAACAGGTCGCTTTCGTTCAAAATTGCCCATATATATGATGGGAGGTAAATGTTGAATCGTTGAGAAATAATACGAAGCAGTTAATAGCCGTTAAAAGAATATAATGGAAACAGAAATGGGGGCGTTACGGAAAATGAGCTCGAGTGACGCTAAATGCCCTTTGATTTCTGGTATGGCAAAGAAAAATTAGCTGAAAAGACCTACTATGATAGAAAAAAAATCGTTACATACTACAGTTACAAGCTTTATATTAGCAATTAGCAAACCGTTTTTAAAGGCCTTTGTTAATAATACGACATCAATCTAGAAATACCTACATATATTATGCGCGTATGTAGATTGTACTGACCATATTTCATTAAATTTCGTTGGGCCAAATTTATCTACTGTTTACTATTTAATCTAATATACATTTAATTGGCTACTATTTCATCCTCTAATAGGAATGCTTGTATTAAAATTTGATTAGCGTGGCACAATTGCATGATAATGTTAAATTTATAATACTTAGACAAAACCTCCTGTTATAATGAAAATTTAATAGGGCCTACATTTATTAATAATCTACTAAAACCCTTTCAGCACCTATAACGATAATATTTCGAAAAGTTGATACAATCTTTACGCGGTAATAGTTACATAATGATGTTCTGTTTCGTATCTTTTGTTTTTCAAGAAAAGTGAACAAGCACAAATATTGAGTATGCTGTCGAAATTTCTTTTTACCAATTTTATTGTTGAAGAACCAGTCGACATTCTACTGAGCCTGAGACTCTTGGACGTGTGTTGCGTTTTCACTGAAAAGAGACTTTCAAGATCAGACGTCCTAATGAGGTTAGGAAGTTATTGGCAGCTGCACTTGGATAAAAAAATAGGTAGTACAACAAAAGATAATTGTGTTTTAGGGGAAAAAGCCAATACAATTAAAAACAAACTAAAATTATTTTTAATGTTATAATAAACATGATAAAATTTAGTAATTCTACTTTTTCGAACCGATGAGATTATGAATTTTCAGTTTATTTCAATTAACTATTAAGTAAGAATATTAAAACCAATTTCTCCTTGCATAGAGATATCCAGATACACACATACAGAGTATAAACAAGAAAACGTCATTGAGAAGTGCTCACTTTCTTTCTTTGTAACTTTAATTTCTCCGTTTTCATTTTCGGGAAAGGGAAATTTGGTTACAGTGGGACTTTACTTACGCCAATACATTTGAAACAAATTTTTTGGTCCATACATTGCAGAAGTTAAGACCACAGACGATAAATTATAATGGACTCATTTAATTACATTTTTCTGTCCGCCAACAACAGGTCACAGTTTAAGCGAACGACTGCGTGTTGATTACGATATTTTGTGATCTTTCCCTCTCGCGCAGCATTGCGCTTATGCAGTAACTAACCTTACTTACGTCACCATATTCCCTCTAGCTACTTCTTTTCGACATTGTTGGCCTGTATATGAAATATACGCTATGCGAAGTCCATTTCAATTTATCGTCTGTAGTTAAGACTCAAAAATATCATGGCATCATAGTGGATGAACTTCCAACTTGTGCCAATCGCCCCATCAAAACCTCTGTTCTCTGGGGAACTACAGCGTTAAGACCTATTAGAGAGATCAGTCGCCGGATATCTTAGCATAGGTGACGACAACAGGACGGCTTCTTTTGATTAAACAAATAAGTCCTCTATATTATAGCAGGGAAACGCGTCGTCTGTTGGTGTTAAACAAACTACTCCAGAAAACCAATTATACGATAATTAGATTAGATAATTAACTCAGTATTTTTCTCAATTAAGGTTAATCTCAAAAACAATTTTATGATAGTTTGCAAAAGTTATAACATATTGGACAAAATCCATTGGGCCAAATTCACAGCTCTTATATATGACAAGAATCTGTAGTACCACTTAAGATCTTTAAACAGACAATAAGCGCAATAGTGCTGTCTTCCTGTTCTGGTCGAATCTCGATGGGATTTGTTTGCAGGGCACCGTTTACCTGAAACAAAAAACGCCCGTTGGACGTCCACAATCCAGAGAAGAAACTAAACTACTGCTTCATATGGTACGCGGTTAGTAGATGTGCAGATCGGTTATCGCTTCATGCAATTGATCGTTTACTACAGGATTTTTAAAGAGTCCTTTTTCTACCACAATATAGTAACCAACAACGGTGCTAGCTTCGTAGCTCCATTCCCATATAGCACACGGACATCTTATGGATGTCCATTGGACGTCCAAATTTCGGCGGATGGATGTCCAGTGGACGTCCGTTTGTCACAACTTTGGACATCCTACGGATGTCCGTTACTGGACGTAATTTGTACATTTTGTTGTACGTAATTTAGACATAATTCGGACAATTCTTGGACATAATCCGGACGATTCTTGAACATACATAATTCGGACGATGTTTGGACATAATCTGGACAACCTTTGGGCATGATTTGGACGATTTTGGATGACAAATGGATGTCCAGTGGACGTCCAAACACGGACGTCCAATGGATGTCTAATTTACGTTCGTGGACATCGGGACGAATTCTGGATGACAAACGGACGTTCAATGGACGTTCGGTGCTATATGGGTGGTTTTATCAGCCCACTGGGGACGTGCAACATCGAAGCGGAACATCGGCTTCTACCACTTACAATGGGTTTGCAAAACTATTAGGGACACTACTATGTTTCCATTATTTTGTAGTTTGCAAGTGCTTCTTAATAACATTCAGTCAAGTAATTTTGTTTTTAGGGCTTATATGTATTAATTATAAAATCTAAAAGCTGGCAATACTGACATTAACATTCAGCTGTTTGGAAATTGACTGTCAGTCATTATTTGTCACTTTGGGCAAGTCAACACATGTTGTTTAATTTACAAAAAAATTTCATACCCGAATCTTAACGCTAAAATTTATTTTTAAGGCAAGTTGTTTCATATTGGACCAAATTCTGCCTTTGGGGACTTACTGAGCAGGCCAGAGTTAAAGAAAACGCATCACTATTTCTCGTACTGATTTCAAAATCAGGAATAACCGCCTTGAAAACAGTAAAACGAGTGTTGCATGACTCACAACGCTGTTAAGCAATGAGGAAATTGCTGTCTCGAGGATAACTGTGCAGAGGAGATTAGCTAATTGGCCATGGCCCACTATAAAACTGCGCTTGATTTCATCCATGATGAAGAAGCGTCTGGTATGGTCTCGAATACACCAAATATTGAACTACTGAAGACTGGAATAAAATAAGTAAGCCTTGTTATATTGTGAAAATTTTAAAAGACAATATTTTACAATATTCTTTAATTTTACAGGTGTGGGTAGAAGTATCATCCCGATTGCTTGGTAGAAAAAGATAAACATCCTGTCGGTATCATGGTGCGGCCAGTGATATCCAGCTAAGGCATAGGGTGCCTTTATATCGTGCAGGGTACAATGAAACAAGATCAGTACAAGCAAATCTTAGAAAGTCGGCTGTTGCCTCAGATCGCTGCTACTCAGATGGCCAAGTACGTGTTCATGCAAGACTTCGCTTCGTGCCACAAAGCCAAAAGTGTTTCAGAGCTCCTGGCTCAAAGCCAAGTACCAGTTCTGCCATGGCCTGGAAATTCACCTGACATGAACCCCATTGAGCGGAAAATGACCAAAGAAGTTATAACAAGTAAGTGCCAAAGTATGGCACCACTCTCCCGAGTTAAAAGCAAATTTAAAGTCATGCATTGCGAGCATGCCAGTTTTTCTTGTGAAATATCTGTAGAGAATATTCTGCACCTTGAGAGTTCATAAAAAAAAGATCATTTTGATTTGAAAAGTTTTAATAAAGTGATGCATTTCCAAGTTATGAAAAATTCCAAGTGAGATGCAAATAATCAAGACTAGGTACGTGACGTTTATTCATTTTGATATCAGTTCATGACTATAAAATTGATAACAGTTGCAATGGCTACATTTTTAAATCATGCATATGCAGGTATTCAGTTCGTATACAATTTTTGGAATGCAAGTGCGCGTACACGCGCGCGTGTACAGTCACAAATCAAATAAACAATGATTTGGGAACACTAAGGAAGTTTGTTGGTTGAATTGTATGAAGGGCTAAACTATAAATTAATAATGGTAGTGGCCATTTTGCATATTGCACTAAAACTAACTTCTAATAATAAAGAATACCATAGGATACATCACACGTCGGATGCAATAGTGGCACAACCCAAAATGTCATCATTTTTTGTTTAGAGCGGCATTTCTTGTGAAATGATAAAGAACAGCACGGCTTCATCGAGAAAGCTCCGTATACCACTGTAACCGATAATTCAGATGTAATTGAAGAAAATGCCTACGATGATAGTTCCAAAGGAGGTCCCAATTCAACATCGCAGCCTGTTACTAATGATTCTATAAATGAAGATGAACTAAATGCCTACGAAGATAATTCTGAACACATCGATGGTGGACTGACCATTGCTGCTATGCATCGTCTACACATTGACGACCACAATACCAAAGGTTTGCCTTCTGGTAATGTAACAATGTACTAAAGAATTCTGAATTATGAATATAATATTGGATTTGTTATTACCACAAAGGACCAATCTGCATTTTGTGAGCCCTTCAATAATGTAGATAACCAGCAAAAAATTCTGATGCAAGCTGGAAAAGACAAACGTGAAGCCGAGAAATTACTGTCTCGCCAAGAAAGGGCTAAAGTTAAGAAACTCGCCAAACAAAAATTACCTAAGCTTGCCTGCTTCGATGTACAAGCCATTTTGTCCACTTCATGTGATGAAATTATAAGAGTAAACTAGCTGCAAATAAATAATCCTTTTTTCATATGGGTAGTGGCAATGTATATTGCTTTATGTGGCACGAGGCCTTGGCAAATCGTGGGAAAAATGAAGTCGCCACTTGTGTCTAACTTCCTTATAAATGAATTCGAATTCGAATGAAGTAAATTCTATTCATTCTGTAATTGAAAACAAAAAACAGAGAGCACTTACTAAGCCTGAACCACTTCATGTTCCGACCCAAGGGTTTCAAATTGTACGGATGCCAAAAAAATGGAAGTCCTTACAAAATAACAGAAATGTTTACTTAAGACTCCAACTTCTGTATTGATCAAAACGGAAACAAGGTAATATGCAAGGATATTAAATTCATTCGGGCCGCAAAGGAAAAGCCACAGTTGCTAAAAATCAAAACCAGCTTTTCCGATGAAAATTACAAAATTATTGATACTAATAGATAAACAAGCAGAGGAAGACCTACATCTTTGGCTAAACTAGAACTTACAAAGGCATATTCAGCTGCCCCGAAAATATTACTGAAACAAAAGACGGGTAGAAATTTAATAAAGGAACCGTATCATGCTTTTCACAATTTTTTATCAGCAACAGAGAAAAGGTGATTAGTTTTCTCATAAGTATAATAATTCTCTGTAGCTATTGTTTTGAATAACAAAGAATTATTCGTTATTTTGTAAGCATTGTTACGTTTAAACAGTAATATTTAGTACCTACTGGTGTCAGAGTTTATCTGTTAAGTTTTTCCAAAATCATTTGATTTTGTATATATTTTCTATCTATTTTTTTTATCAATTAGTGTGCACCAAGTGGTTAAACAAGGATTCTATCACTTGAAATTTGGACACAACTGCACTGACGGCAAAAGTGGTATAACTCAATTTCTTTTTGTAAATATAAAAGCTTTAAACTACAGTTTACACCTACAATAAGTAACTATAAACACTATAATGGTGAAGGTTTCAGAATTTAAAATCAAAACTCAATTTTTGCCAAGACAAATCAACCTATTTGGCCTTCTACGGAAAATGTTCAAATTTGAGTTGTGCCACTATATTGCATCCGAGGTGCAACATGTGTACTTACAGAACACCCGGTATAAATATGCTACAATCATTAGCATCGCGACCTTACAAGTCAACCATCTTACCACTGCAATTAACGGCAGTGACACAATTGAGCATAATCTTGAGTACATTTAAAACTTCTAGGTACTCAAATTGTTTAATGCAGCTTTCATAGTCAATGATTGGTTTGTCGTTGTCCGTTATTCCACTGGATGTTTGGGTTCCTCTTTTTGGGAAATATTCAGAGGTCAAATAAACTGTATTTAAGGATCAGACTTCTTAGTCCAGTGATGAAATTCCAAATTCCAATAAATCATATAACTATATACTTATTATTATTTTCTTCGAAAACATAAATAAAACAAACGCGACTTGTTCATCATTTAGGAAAACCTACAAACTAAAGTTATCCCATCTAAACATTGTGGAAAAAGCAGAAGTTTTTGCGAAACTAGAAGGTCAGTTAGTGAGACACATTGCTGATGAATTCCAAATTGGTAAAAGCACTCCATAAGTGGAGAAAAAAATGAGATTCACAAGAAATGCTTCATCACGACGTTCAGAAATCTTCACAGCGCGAAAAGAAACCTTTCCGACAACACACCGCTAATGACGAAAAGCAAGATAGAATATTTCTAACAATAACATAAAGAAACACATAGAATCAGGTTTGATTTGTAGTTTAGCAGTGAAAATATCAGGAAGGAGGTTGGTTTTTCTGAGCAAAAGGTATTTCAGTCATTATCATTATCATAATCATTATCATAATTATGTACTGGCCATTATATTCGTACAAATTTATGTTTTTGTGGATGGATCAGAACAAACGGTTTAAAGAACAACTAGAAAATTAAGAAGCAGATGGACCATTTTACTGACATGTTGGAGAACAACGGCTTAAATAAAAGTTCGTTTTAACACTGACAGAAAAAGTCTAAATTTGCTAAGAGGAAAACGTCTGCTTATATGTAAAACGTTGGCTATGATCTTCAGAACAAATTTGTTTGAAAGTGTAGAATCAAATCAATCAATGCCAAAATATTCAAAAATATTCAAACTGGATTTGCAAATCTCAAATGCAGAATATACTTAAGTTAAATTAAAATACGATAAATAGCAAAATTAAGAATATTCTTAGCTTGATTTCGATCTCGCTACTAAACTACATTTTCATATTTCCAAATAAATATGGGACGCATTCTACCAATAGCTGATGTCTTGAAATATGTTTTCATCAATTATTGAAATAACTGCTTGTTATAGAAACTTATCGCAACTTAAATAAAAACGACCTTTAATCTTTGATAAAATATGCAATAGTAATCATGAAAAAAGAAATCTAGTTCAGAATGTAAATGAGAACCTTACGTGCGGGAGCCATCATGTAAAACGCAAACACGAAGTGATAAAGCCACAAATCTACAACCAACCCCTTTTGAAATCTAAGAAAACTAAGGATCGAACAAAAGCTTAATCGGAGCATGTTGCTCACTTTGCGCTCTTGCTTGCAACTCTATCTCTGCATATTATATTCATAGTTATGCAAATAATATGCAACATCTTAATGCAAATGAAGTATCTACATAACGGGATTATCGTGAAGATAATTTTCATTTTCAAGCTACATTCCACTGTTGGTTGTGACATTTTATTAGATTATTATTCATGGTTTTCCTTTAACAGTTCAGTTTAAGAAGGAACTACATGTGTGTAACATAATATAACCTGCTAATGTCCCACGATACGACCAACGGGACCTATGCAGGCATCCACAAGTACACATCCGAGACCATTATGTAGAGAATTCTTTATTATTTTTTCCTGTGCCTGGCAATAAACGTACATTTCATGAAAAATCTCCATTTGGCAAAGGTAGGACAGCATCCTTCAGAATTATACCATAAAATATTTAAAATGACGAATAGCCAAGGTTTTAACAAGAAAGTAATACGCGTGTTACTTTGTTAGCAGTTTGGAGATATCACCGGCATAATATTATATAAATATTGTACAAAGATAGTTTTAAATAAATCCAAAAAAAACGCCGCATTTGTCTCATTAAAATTTTCTTAGAAAATAAATTTGTAGAAACATAAAAGCTGAAGAATTCCGAGGATTCATTCATTTAGGTTAAGGAATGTATAAAAAGACGTTTGAGAGAACTTTCTCGACATTTAAAAGTTTCATTTACTGTTTTTTTCTCGGTCTTTTAAAACAGAACGTGATAGATCGTCGTATTCGGATCACAGTTCGGACAGGACTCTTGTAATCAATATCTGAACTCGACGCCTCCGTCACCTAGCACCCACTTCATACGATTTTATCAAGCTAAAAAGGAATACCAGACAGTGGTGCCAGAAATTTGAAGACCAACTTGATTTTAAACTCTGTTGTTAAAGGAACACACAGGAATGCTTTTGTATGAACACAATTGGTTTCTTCCTGGTTAGTTTTGTTTTATAGCTGAAACAAAATTTACTCTGCGCTTTCTGCTCTTTTATGATTGATAAAAGCTGTGGATTTTTATAATAAAGTGTAAATTGCTCACATAATCTATGAATAAATCAAAAGGCGTCTTAAATAAATTACAATTTACATAAAAATGTATTCAAAGGATACCTAAATATTTCGTGTAAAGTTCCCAAAATTATTTATTTGATAAAAAGGTCACGTCATAATAAATTTGTAAAAACTTCCAAAATTACTTTTATTCGGGGTAATAATTTACATAATTTAATGAGTTTGGGAATATATACGGGGTGCGTGAAGAAAATTTAGATTGTCATATCTTTGTTATTATTTTGAAAACTTTTCAGTTCATGATATGCATGTTAATTGTAATCTTATCTTTAATCTAAATTAATTCATAAACATTGCTTACTTTTTGAATTAGTTTGGATGCAGGTCTATTTCGTTAGTCGATCTATCGTATTATAGCCACAATCAGTTTCGTATATAGGAACTAATATTTATATATTGTTGTGGATTCATAAACACAGCTCGACAATCATGGAAGCAATAAAACTATCTTGAAGTTCTGCATAAATCTATTTAAATTAGGAGAATTTAAATACGTTAAAGTTAATTTAGAAATAATAAAAATTATTTAGGTTAGAACCCCCTTGCCCGTGACGTATCAAGCAATTCAATTAAAGAGAACCTACAGTTTGGTTTCAATATAACTGAAGGTAATAGACAGTTGGCCAAAAATACAAGACCTACGTGTTTGGTCTTGTTAGAAAAATAAATAAATAAATTGCATTTATGTACCACAACAATATATACATTCTTAGTATTATAATTTACGCAACAAAGATTAATGTTCTACATAGACAAACACGAATTTAGCTTTTATGTATCATAAACACAAGACCTAAGGTAGAATTAAGAGAAATAATCAAGACTTTTTTGGGATAGTGAAGCAAAATTTTATACAAAAGTTTATAAGAAAAAAAGTTACATAGGTTTAGTTACTTACTTACAGGGTTTGTTTTAAACTAAATAAATTAATCTTAATTATTTTAGCTTAGGTAACCTTGCTTCTAGATATATTTTAATGGTGTTGGTTTATACAAACTGTTAATGTAACACCACAAAACATTAATTTATGGCACGTGATTTTGGGCTTTTGTAAATTAATGTTATTATAAACTAAAAAAAGTTAAAAGTGTGTAAATATTGAAGTTGTAAATCCAAATTTGTTAGTAAATCTAATTAATTAAAACCTATTTATTAATTTCAAATAAACAAGTAAACAACGAATTGCTTTAGTCTACATGATGGAAAGCAAATACAAGTTTTAACTACATTTGTTTATTTCATCATTTTTAAATTTTTAAAATCTTAAATAATGATAAGTAAAACAAATTTATGTAATTAAATTACGAATTTCTGCCTCGTCTCGTCAAATAGAGGATAATTTGTTCACGATTACAAAAGCAAATTTTTAAAAACAAATTTTTTTAGCCAAACAAATGATTTAATTGAAAAGTCTAGTTTTCGAGATATTTGACTTTTATTTTCTACTAATCAGATCAAGATAATAACAGTATTGATGGCCAATATACTACATACAATTTTTGAAAAGTAAAAGAGCGTAAACTATAAAAAAGCCCCACGTTGGAAGCCATACAAAGAAATAATCACGACGGGAAAAACATCTTTCAGAGATTGTGATGAATTTTCAGTTGTTGGTAGATATGTTCCCTTCTCTTTTTCCTATTACAGAGTTGTCTTTAAACATCTCTCAATAAAAGACCACAACCAATATCTAGGATTGCTTTCTATGAAGAAGTTCCATTTAGATGAGGCTTATAATAGAATACTGATTATTATAGCCCGAGGAAAAAACATTTAATTTTCAATAAGACAACATGTATATAAAAAGAATTTTATTTCGACTGAGGCCTCTAGAAATGCCTTGGCAAAGTTAGCCTTCAAGCACTTAGAATATGTTGTGTCTCAAAAGTTCAGTCCTCTAGTTTATCAGTTCCATAACTTAAAAAGGAATAAAATAGGTAATTCCCATTTGATATATCTGAAACCAGCGGTTGAACCTATAACATCCGAGGAGCACTCTAATAGTAAACACTTTTCAGTAGTTATTATAGTTCTTAAAAAAAAACGAAGGGGTATTTGTAATGTTTTCCTTGTATATTATGTACTTGTCTTTTACCACAACTTTGTTGTCTATACGTTCTTTTATTGCTCCACTACTTACTGAGTGCCAGAAGCTTAACTAGAGCTAACTCTGGTATCTTCAGAGTATCAGTAACCTACCCATTGTATGAAGTATGAAGTTACAAATAATAAAATTATTTATTTAACCTTTTTTTCAACTGTACGTATTAAAGGAATGCAAACAACCGAATACAGGGGTACTCCTAATATAGGAATGCTCCATTTTATAAACATTCTTGTATTTTTTTTGTTTGGAGATTATCTTACATCTGCAAAAGGAATCGTTATATCTACATGCAAAGCTTATACTAAAAATTCAAATAATGATCAGTTCTTCAGATAGGACCTTAGCGCATGAGATGACAAACTTTGTATGGTAAAAGTGAACAGAAAAAAAAATTCTCAATGCAAAAAAGTAACTGGTACTACTGTTTTATTAGTTACAAAGAAAATTGCATTTTTTCTGTTATAGTCTACAGCATATAAAGCAAGAATTTGAGTGGCTTGACTGAAACTCGGCTCACCAGGATTCAGCAATAATCTACAGTAACCTACAATTGGGCCGGCGGCGTGTTCTTTATGGCCGTCGACCTCCAGCGAAACCACAACCACCAATTAGAAGAAACAGAAAAAAATAAAAAAGGAGAAAAAGAAGAAGAAGAATAGATTCTTAGCATATACTAGATATGTCGAGGGTGGACATTCGCCGCGCACCTCTAAGCTCTCGCTAAGCCGCTTGGTGCCAACGTCTGCGGAGTCATCTCTTCAAGCTTCTCGGACTAACAAAAGCGTGATGACCTCCGGCGGTCGCCGATCGGGCCAACTTGGGTATCGCAACTACGACGGCTCGGGCTTCGGCCTTGCGGGGGCCGTCCTCAGCCTTGTGTATTAGTTGTCATCAAACAACCACTGGCCTCTGTGTAAGTAGGGCTGCATTAGAGTTACCCCAACATCTGTGCAAATCCCTCTACGTAGAACAAAATTTAATAAGCAGCCAGTTTCGCAGTCACGAAGTACAAAAACTTTATTTCAGATTTGTGATGCTTGGAAGCATGTTTGAAGAATACACGTCCTTAAAATAACAGTAGATTTTCATTAGTGCACAAGGTTCAATTCCTAGGGTGATCCATAACATTTTTTGAAAACTTACCGTTTTTTGGGATTTGTTATAAATGTCAGAAAAGTGCAGCATACAGAAGAAAAGTAAATTAATATCTGTCTCTTGTCATAATATGTTCTAACAAAAGTGTAGATGTCAGAGTATCTGTGCTCAATTAGTGGAAATAAACTTGCACTACCAAAACATTTTCTTTGCAATAAAGCAATACAGTTTCCGGTACCGACTTTGTATTTTCCCAGCACTTGAGCCTTGCATTATCTAGAATATCCTTGTGTTCACAGATGTATTTAAAATACAGATCTCACTATTCTTCAGTATGCTTCATTATTATTTTTGTCAAAGAATACTTTAAAACAATTGATAACAGTGCTGTGATTATTCAAATTTGCACTTGAAGAACATCCAGATTTACTCTCATTAAATTTGTACATTTTGAGACTTATATCCTTCCGTGACTTCTTCTTTTTTTAGCTTTCTTTTTTTGTTAGTACCCTGAGTACCAATAGATGATATCGACTTACTTACCTCCCGAGTCAAAGAAAATATAATTTGGGAAAATTGGTTCTGTGTTACCCCAATCGTAAATTCTTCTTTAGTATTACTTCTAGCTAATAACTAAAAAGTACTGGTAAGCAAACATCTGTCAAAAACAAAGTAGAACTGTAAGTAAAACTGCACGTGTCAAGAAACCCTAGCAAAAGTGAATGGAGTGTACCTGATGGCCAGCTTTCTACATCCAATATGTACAAAAATGACTGGATCAGGCAAGTAAAGTAACTTTGAAAAACATACATCAAGAGCAGCTAAAGAGTTAACCTTAAGAAAGCTAAACACGAACACGGGCCGAACTACGTTCAGCAACAAATCATCTACGGTCACCAAGGTCAAACTTCGCGCTCTATTAACCTTTTTAGCAAGAACAATAGTCGGAAATAGCTTTTTATTAGTCTTCTTGAGAGCTAAAGATGAGTTGGGTCACCTGCAGTAGCGCAAGATCAAGTTTTGCCATCCATTAACCTTCTTAATTAACAAAAATATTCTTGAGAGATACCATCAAACACAAAGAACAAAAAAGAAGGCGTGGATGACAGACATCATACTAGACCTAATGGAAGATAGCAGAAATAATAAGAATAAAGATGACATAAAATACAAACATATCGACAGGCAAATCAAGAAAGCCATTAGAGAAGCTAAAAAAAAACCGATGGAACAACAATGCAACGAGATATAGATGTTAGAGAAAAGGTATGATTCATTCAATTTTCCCAAAAGTAGCAACAGGCTGTGCAGATCCAAAAAAGAAGGAAAGATATCAGATGATCAAGGTAATATACTAAGCACTTGATGTAGAAGAAATAAAAACTCACTTGAAGGAGGATTATAGAATAATAATTAGTCTTATGAATCATCTCCTCGAAATATTCTTAAAAATATTACACAAACGAATCTATAAGAAATGCGAAGCACAAGTAAGTTCCACCCAGTTTAGATTTCAAGATGCTCTAGGAACAAGAGAAGCTCTCTTCGCAATTCCGGTCTTGTTCCAACCCTGTAGAGATGTCAACTGCAACATATATAATGCATGTTTTGTCGATTATCAAAAGGCCTTCGATAAAATACAGCATGACAAACTTATTCAAATCCTAAAAGCAGTTGATTTAGATGATAAAATCTTCAAATAATTAACAATATTTACCATTACTAGTGAGCAGGTACCAGAGTGGAAGAACAAGCGGCGGAAGAAATTACAGTTAAAAGAGGTGTAAGACAGGGTCTTGTGCTTTCTTCATTGCTGTTTAATATTTATTCTGAACATATTATAAAAATGGTTTTGGAGGACAGATGGAGGGTCTGCAGACACTCATAACACGAGTAGCAGAAGTCAGTCAAAGCTAAGGTCTAGAATGTAATAAAAAAAAGACTCAGTATATGGTAATTAGTAAAAACCAAGTCCCGTCAGGTCAACTTGCAGTCAATTAACAGCCAATAAGACAAGTAACCAATTACACTTACCTGGGTACAAACATAATCGAGCAATGGGACCATCCTCAAG
This sequence comes from Ignelater luminosus, assembly GCA_011009095.1. Classification (NCBI taxonomy): domain Eukaryota; kingdom Metazoa; phylum Arthropoda; class Insecta; order Coleoptera; family Elateridae; genus Ignelater; species Ignelater luminosus. The sequence goes on along the minus strand of VTPC01006738.1, from coordinate 17,068 downwards.
AAAGAAAACAGAGAATCGAGGAAGCTAGGTTGGCAATTACGAAAATGGGTATCATCTTTAAAAGTCACGACTTACCTTTGCCAACCAAAATTTGTTTGCTTAGATGTTATGATTGTATTCACCGTCCTTCTCCATGGAATTGAATCTTGGACATTGACTGAGGCAACAACTAAGACTTGAAGCTTTCTAAGTATGGTGCTATAGACGTATACTGAGAATTTCATGGATAGACCGAATTACAAACAACAAGGTCTTAAACAGAATAAATAACGACCGGGAAATTATCATCACTGTAAAAGGCCTCAAACGTCCAGGGTTGCAAAATCTGCAAAAATGGTTCTCCCTACCAACTACAAAATCAAAATACCTCCGCTAGTAGTCAACATTTAAAACGGATAGGCACTTCTACAAGAAGAACCTTCTTGGGAGAGCTAGGTACCAGTACGAGTTGCACAAAACTGTCCAACGACCTGGAACTCACTCCTACATCTCTACCATCAATCAAAGTCTTACCTAGATACGACCAGCCTTGTTAAACATATGGGGTATTTGTCAAAAAACAAGACGATTGATGATGCTCGAATCACCTGAAAGCCTCTTTCGCACTACTGCCAGCAATCAAAGCCCCACCTCGATGGAATAAGTAGAGTCACAGATTCTTTCGGAGTTTTAGCTCATAAATTAAAAAATCAATGCTTGTTGCCCTCGAATCTTAAAATAGTTAAATAAAGTAAGCAAACTAGTAACTAAGACAGCTCTACTTAAATTATACAAGGTGTAAATGCAGAAATAATTTATAATTAAGTTTACTTTCCACAAAAATATCTCGAGATTTAAAAGGAGAATTCATTATATTCAACTTCAACGTTTGTCATTTAGAAGTACAGAATAATTAACACGAGAAAACGTAATCAGAACGGTTACGATACAAAAACGCATTTCTTTTATAAAATCTTTCGTTTCAGTATTCCTGTCACGAACTGTCTAGCTTACCCATCCGCGTCAGGCCACAATCAAATTTTTATATCTCACACTTCCCAAAAAACTCTGCAAGGCGTGTTTATTTAGTTTTGATTTGGAACGATCTAGATTTTGGTATTACATCACTAAAATTTATAAATCGAAGGCTCTTCTATAATTCTTTTTCTCTTAACCTTTATCTCCAGTGACAAAATTTGTTTATAATGGCTTTTGAATCCGAAAGTATATTGAAAAAAAATTGAAATTGAAAGCGTGTAGGTATAAGATATCGCTCATGGTTTATCGAGATGCGAATACTAACAATCTTCGATATTTCTTCTGTTTTATTTGATATTACAAAACAGAAATAAATATAATGGGCACATATGAAACTGACGCAGTTTATATTTTTCCAAAGTTATTGAAATTCCACCGTTCAATATTTTAACAATTTATCAAAAGGTATGGTGAAGCTATGAGAACTTTTGTGTTTGAAATTGAAACAAAAGGAATATGCAATTTCAAACATAAAATATTCAGAAGTATCCCTTTGTAAAGTACGATTTCAAACATCTAAACGTCTACACTTCTATATTTCAACAGTTTTTGTTATTTAAATAATTTAAGATATTCAGGAAAAAGTTTTTAATAGTCCCTGAAACTGGGAAAATCTTTGTTTTGTTACGTATACTTCACTTCTGTAGAAAGCGAAAAGTTATTTGAAACTTCAGCGTGTTAAAAGTAAAAGTTTAGTCTTCATACTTTCAAACCCTACTTTATAACCCTTTTACATAGACGGTGATGAATTTCTGTTAATATTGAGTTTGAGGTTTATAATAAAGAGAGAAAAGAGAGGTATAAATGATTTTTGTTTTATTTTACAACAGTTATAACGAAAAGTTGGGTTCAGAAATTAATTTTACTCTTAACTTTCTTGCTTTATTACAGTGAAACGGACAAAAGGAAACAAGTTTCTCTTGAATATTCAGGTTTAAAGGTTTTAGCATCTTGTAAACAAGGAATAACTTTTTGGTTTTTATAGAAACGAATTGAGATAATTAGACCTACCGAATCTGAACAGATTTGCAAAAGTTTCATGAAGTTTATAAATCAAGCAATAACCTAAAGATACTATATCTGAGAAGTATGATAGACGTAGAGAAATCTTGCAACTTCAGTCTTTTGATTCTGTTAGATGACTTTTTTCAGTGTGATGTGACATCATCATCTTGATGCAAAGATTTACCCTTTCGTTAACTCAGTTATTAAAGCATACAATCTCAAAAATCATAACCTGACTTCAGTCAAAATATTTTTGTGTCGTATTTTACATTAAATGTGTTTATTAGACTTATAGTATTTGCGTGTTAAATGTGTTACAGAATTTCATTTGACATTAAAGGGAGTAAACAAGACTTACAAGCGTATAATTGCGCCTGTCAATACAGCTCACATAGTATGCTGATTGAAGATTATCGAATTTGCTCTTCTTCCTTTCGGTGTCAAATCATGCGGTGGTATATTGGTAGTGATGTTTTAATTTAAAAGTTTATGCACGAAAGTCCTTTATGTTGTATGGTAAATATATTTCGCTCGACACGCGATATCTTTTTGTAGCTACAGATCGAACGGCTTGTTTTATAAATCACAAAACCCTTTTCAAAGTGTCCTCATATCTATGATGTTTACGCGTTTGTTCAGACAATAAGGTACATATATAGTTAGATATGATTTTGGCATAACGTTAAGTCATACAAAATATTTCAAAACTGCACGGAATCAGTCATTTTCTATAATTTATCGGATCAGCAAGCGATGGGAAGCAGCTAGAGCACTTCAGAAAACGGGTAGACTACCGGTTCTAAACAACAAGAAACAGAAGAGAGTACTAAGAAATTCTGGAAACAAGGTTGAAGTTTCTCAATACAAATTGGCGGCAAAATTATAAGTTTCCAGGAGTTGCATTTGCAATATTCTGAAGCGAAATAATGTTAGGTATTATATAAGACAACAAAGTCCCAAATATACTAAAAAGCAGCTTAAGGAAATTACAGACAAGTGCCGAAAACCGACAAGAAAGTTTTTGCGACAGAAAATTTCAATTTACATGGATGATGAAGAAAATTCTTTACTTTTACTAATGACAATGTACTCGGTAAAGTTAGGTTTATGTGCAAATTAAAATTTGAAAGAAAACGTTCTTGTTTGAGTTATCATTTCTGAGAAAGGATTTCAAAATTAGTCATTTGAGATTTTTTTGGTCCAGCGGTCAGTGCTGAAGTTTATCAACAAGAATGTTTACTAATTGTAAACACATTTATCCAGAAATATCTTAAGGACGGTAATTATATATTTTGGGCTGGCTTAACCAATCCGAACGTGCCTTAAGTTTCCTTCTCCTATAAAATATTTTTGATCAATCTTGTCAATATTAGCGTACAGTAACAGATAGGAAGCAATAATCTGAAACCAAAATTTGTAAACGATTAACAACATACATTTAGAAGACTTCCGGCTTCTCCTCATTAGCTAGTTCAATATTGATAAAATAATATTGAACCCGACTATGTGATGGTTACCCTGACGGCAACTAGTGTTACTTATTCAGTTTGCTCCTGTGTCTCGTAAATCCAAATCAAAAGTGTTTTGGTCTTAAGGATGATGATGATGATACCAATGTTCATGTCCCGCCGGAGGCGGGACGCCGTTATAGGTCCCTCCCAAAACTTCTTCAGCCTTTCAGGATGCAAATATTATTTGGTGAGCGAGACAGAGGATGTTCATCGTTTGCGTTTATCGGTATTCAACCAACCGTTGGAAATCGGAATGGTAGTAGGCTCTGTATAAACTCGATTGTAGCATCACGAGGAGAGCCGAAGGCTTCAGATGTTGGTAGATGCGTTGGCGGTTGATGTTAAGAAACCTCTTCGAGGTATAGATACGGCCCAGGATAGCGTCGAAGCGTGTTTGTTGTTATAGGGGTCAATGACCCCTATGTAACGGAAGTGAATTTGGTGCCCACTGGTCGTTGCGATGTTGAAATGCCGGAATGAAGTAGAGAAGGCCGGTGTTGGGCCCGTAACAGGGGTGATGTTGGAGTTGATTCTGGTGGTCGTTGGAGAAGAAGTGTATAACGTTCGCAGGAGCGGAGGAACTGACACTCGCGATCAGACTTGGTGGTGTGTTACGGTATACAAACAGTTTTCAGAGACACACCCTACTCACGCGGTGTAGGGAGTGAACTCGGTAGCGGCTGCTAGGCGTAGACGGTGGCAGCGGTAAAGGGGACTTGAGGACCGTAAACCTACTTGCACTGCGGCCCGGTGAGCACGGGAAATGAAACACCCGCGCCAGTAGTTGCGCCTCTCCCCCATGTACGCGGGTGGAAAGGGACACCGGCTCCAGGGGTCTGCCGGCGCCACTACTGGGCCTTCGTCCCCCAGAACGAAGGTTGCCAGTAGCAGCTGCAACAGGTCGCACCACCCGGGATGAATTGCCGGGGGGCCGGGTGCGCCTGGATAAGAAGCGGGAGGGACCACCCCAGGCGTCTGCACCGACCGGACACTACGCGGAACTCTGGTCTTAAGAGCAAGCAGACATCCGTCTCTGGCGTCTTCTCATTGCCATGAGTCTAGTTGTGTCCCAGAATCCAGACAAAACTGATTCCTGAACAATAGCATTTCTTGATCTTACCAAGCCAGTTGCTTTTAGTGCTGTCTAACTTCAGAGCAAGTGTAATTTGGCTTGCTTACCCAAGACAAAGCTCTTTTACACACCTTGGTTTTCCAGGTATATATTTGCCACCCAACAGTTTAACAAACCAGCAAATCCCGTTAGAAGTGTACCTGTGCTCTCCCACAGTTATTTAGTTGGGATTATGAAGGAGTACTTTCCGTACAGGCTTCACTAGTCCACTGCCACGATTACTCTGTAACTTAACAAAAATATTTATTCCCTTTTCAGTTCATAAATCTGCATCTCTCACTCTGAAATATGCCACATAACCTCTTTCAATGTCTAAGCAGCAACAAAATTTCCAGTACACCCGTGGAAGTCATCCTCATTGCTCTATTTATATGTCTAGACAGGCTAAACGTTGAAATTTAACTAGCTTAACATTGAACCACCAGACCACTGAGTCGTACTGCGCTCTTGATCTAATAAATAGGTAGTGAGTTTCTTAGAGATTAACCCCTAGCTCCTAGCTACTAAAATGTTGCTTCGATCTAGTTACAAACTTAGTGGAAATACGACTTTTCATTAAGTTTCTTATTTAAGATCACACAATATGGTTTTTTAAAGTTTTTAGTTATTTCCTCTTGATGAAAAGAAATACATCAGTCTTAGAAGGATTGACCGAGAAGCCTTTCACCTTACAACATTTGCCAATAATCTTGCATTTGATAAAAAGGAAGTAGTAAGCAACACCACTCCATTGTCCGTGTATGGTTATACATAAAAGCCGTCAGCCTCTAGGTGCTCCAAGACATCATCCATTATTTTAAACATTATAAATAAGGCTATAGATCTCTTCTACCTAATAGTTTTCAAGAGCAGCCTTGATGCTTCTTTTTTTTACTGTCGACCTTATCTAGCTAATTAATATGGAAATGCTTTTAAAGAACACTGTAGACTTTAAGTAGCGCAGTTTCGAGTCTACGGCCGGATAACAATAAATCAAGCAGCGGTTTTCAAAGAAGATTTAGTCAAACAGTTGCCAAATCTTTCAAATTAACTTAGGTTTCGTAAATTGTTTTATGTTTCAAGATAAAGCACAGTCGGTTTGCTGGTCATGTAAAACTGTAGTTTTTTGAAAAAATCCTATTTGGGTTTTCTTTTTATTTTTGACTCTAAAATTTGTATGTAAGTCGCGCTGTACAGTTTAGAAACACCCTGTATATACGACAACGTTTAGGAATATACTTAATGAAAGACCAATTTTGCACTGAAAAGCTTTCCGTTGTCACCTTTAGTAGATCGATACGATATTATTCTTTTAACACAGTATAACTGTAGCAAAGAAATTTAAATAAATAATTAAAGTGTGGGAAGTAATGCAGTGTGACAATCGGTGTTTGCCAAATAATATCTTTGAATCCGGTAATCATT
>VTPC01006738.1:0-10599 GCA_011009095.1 Ignelater luminosus | reverse complement strand
CTCTCAGTAATGCATTTTTTGTGCCATTAACAATATCGTTTTCCTTTTTGTTTTATTTGTGACAGCAGAAAGAAATACAGTAGAGTGTCTTTCAATATCCCTTTAACGCATGGTGTTTCTGTCAGAGCTAACTACTAATAGAAAAAGACAAATCGTTCGGATATCAGTTCCAATTTGTTCCAGATTCTGGACATGTCTGGAAAACTCAAGAAACCGAAACACTACATATACTAATCTATAAACTTGATTTATTTCTTTATTTGTGGGTACAAATCCTGAGATACATACAAGTATACATAAATTTGTTGCACAGCTACAATTTCAACAAAACCAGTATAAAACGACTATAAGCTGTTTTATCTTCTTTTGAAAGCTTGTCGTGTTTAATCAAAAAGGACAATAACATTATAGCCCCAGTCATTCTTATCTACTGCTGATTTTTATTTTCAATTCTGTAACTGATGAATGTGACAAAAGAAAAGTTATAATTTTATTATCACGCTTTTATTGTCGTTTCTCTTCGCAATATTAATCTTTATAATGAAATAAAACTTTTCCTTTTTATGATTAGATCGGTTCATTTCGACGCGATGTAATCCTTTAATCAGAGTGAAAACAGCGTGTGGCAAGCTGCAAAAATAACTCTGAGAAAGTGTGAAAGCATACAATATTCAGCATGCAGAATCCGGAGATATATTTGTATACTGGTCACGTTATTCTGTGGATGAGAACTGATCCCCTCAACACAACTGAATCCGAAACCAAATGTCCGAACCGGAATGCCGTCAAGCAAAATAATCATATCTTTTTTATGTTGTCTATTGAGGTTTTTCCTGTGTTTATCAAATTTTTTCAATAAAAAAAGTAATTTTTAAATTTATTGTTGTTTTGTATTGATCTCTCATGATGAATAAATCAACTACTAATTTTTGTTTTCTAAATGCATCGATTTACAAGCATTAGCATTGTTTATAAAACTTCAAAAGTCGAATACATTTTGTAAATTGAAATTTATGTTTCTGCTTTGCGTTGGTAATAAAAACTGCATATACGTCTTGTTTGTCGTTTGTGATATATATTTACAACTACTACAAAGTATGATAATAGCCATGTAAAGGGACGTGGAAATAAAATTGTCCAAAGCAAAATACCTAGTATATAAAGTGATTTAACTACCCTGTTTGCTTTATAATGAATAAAAGCTACCTTTGTTGAACTACAATAACGGCATGGTTATTTATTTGTTGAAAATGTTTGCCGGTTGTCCTATTTGAAGACTTGATATTAATGCCCTTTATTGTAGTGTTACATGATAAATTAGTTTAAAGCATGCTAAGGGAAAGCAACGGAAAATCTATAATGGCTACTCAGTCGATTGTAAATCCTAGAGGTTAAACAAAAAGTATTACGTGAATAATATTAAAACGTTGTTACATAAAAATTCAATGTAAAATATTTAATTCATTTAACAATAACTAGCCTGAGTTGGCGTCCTTAGTCGTGGATACAAGCTCATTCAAATACAGTTAGAATCACATCTTTAGTTTAAAAGAGCATACTAAGAAGCTTATCAGTGACAAATAGTTTAGTATATAGTTGCTAGAAATCTGACCAACGAAATGGGGAAAAGACTAGAGCATAGTAACTGTAGTAACTTTTCTAGGCAGTATAACAAACCTAAAGATCAGTTGTTGGTCCTATTGGAGTGTAGTGTCGGAGAAATCCTAGGTACTCATTACGAAGCCTTGCTCTCAACTCTTGTCTTAACACCTGGACTTGCTGAGCTAGTCGTAGTAGTTTCTCCTCTACTAAGTCTGCTTTGGGAAGGCACGCAATTGGGTTGTCTTGAATAAACTGGGCCGGAGACGAGGGCAGCACTCCTCCTCCGGCTTCTTCATTGTGCGTGAGTGGTCTTTGGTTCATGACCGACTCCGCCTTAAACATCCATGTAAGCAACTCCTCGTAATCTACTGTTTTGTTACCAAGGCCACTTCTAAAAAGTGTTTTCATCATTCCAATTAGTCGTTCCCACCATTCTACCCACCAAGCTGCTGTTGGAGGGTTACAAGTCCATGTGATTCTGCTGATAGTGACATGTCGGAAGAGATTGTTGCAACCCACAAAGTTGAGGCCGTTGTCGGAGTAGATGGTTGCTGGTCTACCCCTTCCGGCAATGAACTTCTGTAATGATCGAAGAAATCCTCCAGTAGAGAGACTATGCCCAAATTGCAAGTGTACAGCCCTATACACAGCGCAGGTATATAACACCATCCAAACTTTTTCCCTCCTCGCAGATACGTCTACTCCTGCAACTTGAAAAGGAGCAACTGCTCTGACTCTATCTTCCGGTATGGAAATACACTCCACAATCGTTTTCTTAGCACTGGAGCGCCGACATAATATACAGAAGGTGATGACCAAACGTACTGCACGTTTTCCTTTAAGGACCCAAAATTTATGACGAAGCAAATGTTGAACCGTTTCAACTCCGACATGTAAGGCTGTCTTATGTACCTTCCTGATTAATACTTTGACGACTTCATTATTTCCAGGTAGTATGATCGGGCATCGGATGTCGAACTCTGACTTAGTGTTGTAGAATGGACTCTTCAATCGTAATAACCCATCTGAGTCTTTGAATACATTCATCCTTTCCACACAAAATCCCAGACCTGCGTCTCCGACACTCTGTTGAACATATCTTAATACCCGAACTTTAGCTTCTTTCAACTCTGGTTATGTGAGTTCAGAGAAACCTTGTGGCCGTGTTATGAACCGCCTCAAGTAAGCCACGTGTCGGAGGATTTTGTGATGATCTCCGAACTTATCATGTCTGTTCATGAAATTCTCAGACGTGACGTTTATCTTTGCTATTGCAAAGGTTGACTTCAGTTGCGTTTATTGTCGTACTGGCATGATACCAGTACTTCTCTTGTCGGAACCAGTCCGGTCCCTCCCACCATCAAGTCTTCTTCAGTTTCTGAACAGAGCATCTACTTGAGGGTAGGTTGGCTGGATTCCTTTCACCAGCTACGTGATATCACTTATCTGCAGTTATCAAATCTCGGAGCTCCTTAACTGAAAATGTTGGGGATACAACTATATGTTACGGTGGAATATACTTGCCTAGCTCCTACTCTTTGAGTTTGAGTTCAACTCAATTCCTTGCAGAAGTTTGCAACACGTTCACAGAAGATTCTTAGGGTTCGGATCACTGGATGGTGTTTACTGAAAATGCCTCTAATCAAATTTTAGCAATAGCACTGTCCATGTAACTTGTCACTGTCATTCTTTATTATTACGAGCTCCCCTTTCCCAAAGATCAGACATAATTACTTTTCCCAATTTTCCACACCCATAAGCTTCTTTTCAGTTTGTCTTCTATTGCTGTTGATATCAGCCTTGTCTCGAATCCATAGCAAACAAAGCTTATACCTTCCATCCTGAAGTCTTATAATTGTACTTCGGAACTCTTCCTCAACAGTGTTGTTGAGATCTGCTTTAGATCTCGTTGCTCCTTCATGCATGACGCCGATGCTCTCTAATGCCCAGAAATCGGTGATACTTATTTCTTGCACCTTCATGAATGTTACGATCATTCCACTACTGGCTCGTGTCGGAATTTTCCTTGAATAACCAATCCTAACTTGGTCTGTCTTGCTAACAATTCCTCCGACAGTCAAAACGAGTTGATCGTGCTTATTTTAGGATTTAAATCAGCTCTGATGAGTAATTCCACGTTAGCCGTTTCAGTGTATAAGCCTGTAATTTTCATGCCGCATACGGGTTCATTCCCCGACATTTGATCTAATGATTTTACTGCCAATGTTTCGTATGTATGACACAGCATGTCGGATGTAACCTTGACCATGAAGATTTGAAAGCGTTACCTCAAACAAATTGTGTTTGTCCGAGTTACGTCTGCCACCGAATAACTCATGTGTGACGTCTTGTCGTCCCACTTGTTGTAGACCTAATTGCTTGGCTATATCTTCTAATACGTAGGATTGACTGGAGCCTCCGTTAATAATTGCTCGTAGCTTGACCAATAACGTTTCCAAGCACACATTAGAATCTACTGTACTATTCAAACTGGAATTCACCATTTTGTGTCCGTCTGCTTGATGCTGCATTGAAGGCCGATTCGTTGTTTGCCATGTGAACACACTAGATTGCTCCTCATTCCCTCTGAGTTGCTGGCTTGGAGTTTGTTGGCTGGTGGGGTAATGGTCCACGTTGCTTTTGAATCCGACATGCTGCTTTGACATATGAGGTTTATAGGTTAGTGTATACTGTGCTGCAGAACCTCTACACATGTTACTTTGGCTTTACACTTCTTTTTCGGGTGTCCTGTTCGGAGGCTTCTGAAACATTGCTTTTCTTCAATCAGCTTCTTTATTTTCTCTTCGTAGATCAATTTGAAAGCCTTACGACATTCTTGGCTCACGTGGTGTCCGCTACGAAAGACACGGAGACTTTGGGTTTTGTTGGTCAGCACCTCATCTTTTTCCCTGCCCTTTTTGGTATCGTGAGACGAGTGTTTGTTCTTTTCTTCTGCAAACCGTAAGTAGGTGAGATCCCTTTCTTTTATTGCGTTGACTTCCCCGACAAGAAATTAGTAATTAGAAATTAGAGCAATTATTGGATCGTTACCATGCCTTCAACACTTCTTCTGGTAAGCAGGACTCTATAATAGGGTATAATACTTGAGCATACTTATCTGTTGTCACTCCGAGTTTTCCAAGGTTTCTGATCTGTGACGTTATGGATGTTACCAGGTCCACGAAGCCCATGATTTCTTTCTGCGCGTTTCGAATTACCAAATACAATAGATCTCGGACGTATATCTTTATGAGCATGCTGTCGCGACCAAAACTCCTTTTTAGAACTTTTACTGCAGACTCATAGTTATCGCCTGACACAGGATAGCTCATTACTACTTTATGTGCTTCTGACTCCGATATAATACACTGGATTAGGTACTGGTACTTTTTTGCCTATCGCAGATGCTTGTCATGTATATCCTGGAACGTTGCCCAAAACGCCAACCATCCTCTTATATCCTTTCCATACTTGGTCAATTCTCTCTTGGGTAACTTGATACGGTGTTGCTCTGACATTTTGCTAGTACGACGCGACCCGGTGTCGGAAATGACGTTATCATCTTTAATCAGCTTTCTACAACGCCGCTTGATTGCTACGACCGCTTTCTTTATCCTTATGAAATCGTCTGACTGTACTTGAAGTTCTAATTTCCCGTCATTCTGAACCAGCTCCTCTTGTAATTTCAGTTTTAGTAGTTGATAATCATCAAAGACGGACACCAGTATTTCTAGTTGAGGTTCTAACTCATCCACATCTACCGGATCGACTTGCAACAATTTCTTTAACTCTTCTAATTCTTTTTCGATGATAGGGAAACCATTTTGAGTAAAAAGGTTCAGAGATTCTTATAGCTCAGCGTTGATCTGAATTTCTTTACTTAAAATGGTTTCCTATACCGCCAGATTGTATTTAAAACATATGTCGAGAATCACCCTGTATATAGAGTACCATTTCTTTAGATATCTACATCAGGATATAAAATGAAAAGATTTTCAAATATGTAAGACGTTTTATTTAAAATACTAACATTGCCTGCTAGCTTGTTAAAGATGAGATTCAACATTTAGAAATTTTATTTCATGATCTCGTTATAACATATTTAAATAATTATTCTCTATAGTCATTATCAGCAACGAAAATTTTCTCTTTCAATGATAGGAAGATAGGTACTATAATTTCAAACCCTTTTTTTTAACATCTAAACTAATCGTAACACTATAATTCCAATATAATGCGTTAAGTAGGTATAATCCAGACACTCTCCAGAAAGTGTGCGCCTAGTTACCGCAAGCTCATATAGCACAACAATTCGCTCGAGTTATATATGGAATCTGATTTGATTTGCAGGTTATTAATATACCTTCCTATAGAAATTAATGGAAACTATCGTATGTTCAATCAATAGAACAATACACAGTCGTATGAGTATTGATACCCCAAAATAGTATGCGGGTACAATAAAGGTAAATAATAATAATGATTACCGGATTCAAAGATATTATTTGGCAAACACCGATTGTCACACTGCATTACTTCCCACACTTTAATTATTTATTTAAATTTCTTTGCTACAGTTATACTGTGTTAAAAGAATAATATCGTATCGATCTACTAAAGGTGACAACGGAAAGCTTTTCAGTGCAAAATTGGTCTTTCATTAAGTATATTCCTAAACGTTGTCGTATATACAGGGTGTTTCTAAACTGTACAGCGCGACTTACATACAAATTTTAGAGTCAAAAATAAAAAGAAAACCCAAATAGAATTTTTTCAAAAAACTACAGTTTTACATGACCAGCAAACTGACTGCTTTATCTTGGCACATAAAACAAATTACGAAACCGAAGTAAATTTGAAAGATTTGGCAACTGTTTGACTAAATCTTCTTTGAAAACCGCTGCTTGATTTATTGTTATCCGGCCGTGGACTGGAAACTGCGCTACTTAGAGTCTACAGTGTTCTTTAAAAGCATTTCCATATTAATCAGCTAGATAAGGTCAACAGTAAAAAAAAGAAGCATCAAGGCTGCTCTTGAAAACTATCAGGTAGAGGAGATCTATAGCCTTATTTAAAATGTTTAATAATAATGGTTGATGTCTTGGAGCACCTAGAGGCTGACGGCTTTTATGTATAACCATACACGGACAATGGAGTGGTATTGCTTACTAGTTCCTTTTTATTAAATGCAAGATTATTGGCAAATGTTGTAAGGTGAAAGGCTTCTCGGTCAATCCTTCTAAGACTGATGTATTTCTTTTCATCAAGAGGAACTAACAAAAAAACTTTAAAAAACCATATTGTGTGACCTTAAATGAGAAACTTAATGAAAAGTCGTATTCTGACTAAGTTTGTAACTAGATCGAAGCAACATTTTAGTAGCTAGGAGCTAGGGGTTAATCTCTAAGAAACTCACTACCTATTTATCAGATCAAGAGCGCAGTACGACTCAGTGGTCTGGTGGTTTAATGGAAAATACATCACCATTGCCCAAAAGCTAGTTAAATTTCAACGTTTAGCCTGTCTAGACATATAAATAGAGCAATGAGGATAACTTCCACAGGTGTACTGGAACTTTGTTGCTGCTTAGACATTGAAAGAGGTGAGTGAGAGATGCAGATTTATGAACTGAAAAGGGAATAAGTATTTTTGTTAAGTTACAGAGTAATCGTGGCAGTGGACTAATGAAGCCTGTACAGAAAGTACTCCTTCACAATCCCAACTAAATAACTGTGGAAGAGCACAGGTACACTTCTAACGGGACTCGCTGGTTTGTTAAACTGTTGGGTGGCAAATATATACCTGGAAAACCAAGGTGTGTAAAAGAGCTTTGTCTTGGGTAAGCAAGTAAAATTACACTTGCTCTGAAGTTAGACAGCACTAAAATCAACTGGCTTAGTAAGATCAAGAAATGCTATTGTTCAGGAGTGTGCAGTAGGGAATCAGTGTTGTCTGGATTCTGGGACACAACTAGACTCATGGCAATGAGAAGACGCCAGAGACGGATGTCTGCTTGCTCTTAAGACCAGAGTTCCGCGTAGTGTCCGTTCGGTGCAGACGCCGGGGGTGGTCCCTCCCGCTCCTTAACCAGGCGCACCCGGCAATTCATCCCGGGTGGTGCGACCTGTTGCAGCTGCTACTGGCAGCCTTCGTTCTAAGGGACGAAGGCCCAGTAGTGGCGCCAGCCTTCCAGCCGGGGCACTCTGCGTTTCGTGGGTGGACGCAGACCCCCTTTCCACCCGCGTACGTGGGGGAGAGGCGCAACTACTGGCGCGGGTGTTTCATTTCCTGTGCTCACCGGACCGCGGTGCAAGTAGGTTTACGGTCCTCAAGTCCCCTTTACCGCTGTCACTGTCTACGCCTAGCAGCCGCTACCGAGTTCACCCTCTACACCGCGTGAGTAGGGGTGTGGCTCTGAAAACTGTTTGTATAGCGTAACACACCACCAAGTCTGATCGCGAGTGTCAGTTCCTCCGCTCCTGCGAACGTTGTACACTTCTTCTCCAACGACCACCAGAATCAACTCCAACATCACCCCTGTCGCGGGCCCAACACCGGCCTTCTCTACTTCATTCCGGCATTTCAACATCGCAACGACCAGTGGGCACCAAATTCACTTCCGTTACATAGGGGTCATTGACCCCTATAACAACAAACACGCTTCGATGCCATCCTGGGCCGTATCTATACCTCGAAGAGGTTTCTTAACATCAACCGCCAACGCATCTACCAACATCTAAAGCCTTCGGCAAAATCCGACATCCTCAAAAGCCCTTTTTCACCAAATTCTTCTACAAGTCAACAAGCCATGCCTTCGAGCTCCGCCCACTATACTCCAGATACACCATGAACCGCCAACCGCCAAAGCCGCCCAGCTCATCTTCGCCCTACAGCATTAACATCAACGCCAACAACTCTATGCTGCCATCGCCTTTCCTCGTGACGCTACAATCGAGTTCATACAGAGCCTACTACCATTCCGATTTCCAACGGTTGGTTGAATACCGATAAACGCAAACGATGAACATCCTCTGTCTCGCTCATCAAATAATATTTGCATCCTGAAAGGCTGAAGAAGTTTTGGGAGGAACTTATAACGGCGTCCCGCCTGCGGCGGGACATGTACATTGGTATCATCATCCTTAAGACCAAAACACTTTTGATTTGGATTTACGAGACACAGGAGCAAACTGAATAAGTAACACTAGCTGCCGTCAGGGTAACCATCACATAGTCGGGTTCAATTTTATTTTATCAATATTGAACTAATGAGAAGAAGCCGGAAGTCTTCTAAATGTATGTTTTTAATCGTTTACAAATTTTGGTTTCAGATTTCTCCAAAATATTGCTTTCTATCTGTTACTGTACGCTAATATTGACAAGATTGATCAAAAATATTTTATAGGAGAAGGAAACTTAAGGCACGTTCGGAGGGTTTGCTTTTTTCAGGATAAGATTTTGTCGTTTTTATGCAGCCGATTTTGAATGGAACTAGCGTAATACGAACTGGTTAAGCCAGCCCAAAATATATAATTACCGTCCTTAAGATATTTCTGGATAAATGTGTTTACAATTAGTAAACATTCTTGTTGATAAACTTCAGCACTGACCGCTGGACCAAAAAAATCTCAGATGACTAATTTTGAAATCCTTTCTCAGAAATGATAACCCAAACAACGTTTTCTTTCAAATTTTAATTTGCACATAAACTTAACTTTACCGAGTACATTGTCATTAGTAAAAGTAAAGAATTTTCTTCATCATCCATGTAAATTGAAATTTTCTGTCGCAAAAACTTTCTTGTCGGTTTTTGGCACTTGTCTGTAATTTCCTTAAGCTGCTTTTTGGTATATTTGGGACATTATTTCGCTTCAGAATATTGCAAATGCAACTCCTGGAAACTTATAATTTTGCCGGCAATTTGTATTGAGAAACTTCAACGTTGTTTCCAGAATTTCTTAGTACTCTCTTCTGTTTCTTGTTGTTTAGAACCGGCAGTCTACCCGTTTTCTGAAGTGCTCTAGCTGCTTCCCATCGCTTGCTGATCCGATAAATTATAGAAAATGACTGATTCCGTGCAGTTTTGAAATATTTTGTATGACTTAACGTTATGCCAAAATCATATCTAACTATATATGTACCTTATTGTCTGAACAAACGCGTAAACATCATAGATATGAGGACACTTTGAAAAGGGTTTCGTGATTTATAAAACAAGCCGTTCGATCTGTAGCTACAAAAAGATATCGCGTGTCGAGCGAAATATATTTACAACATAAAGGACTTTCGTGCATAAACTTTTTAAATTAAAACATCACTACCAATATACCACCGCATGATTTGACACCGAAAGGAAGAAGAGCAAATTCGATAATCTTCAATCAGCATACTATGTGAGCTGTATTGACAGGCGCAATTATACGCTTGTAAGTCTTGTTTACTCCCTTTAATGTCAAATGAAATTCTGTAACACATTTAACACGCAAATACTATAAGTCTAATAAACACATTTAATGTAAAATACGACACAAAAATATTTTGAATGAAGTCAGGTTATGATTTTTGAGATTGTATGCTTTAATAACTGAGTTGACGAAAGGGTAAATCTTTGCATCAAGATGATGATGTCACATCATACTGAAAAAAGTCATCTAACAGAATTAAAAGACTGAAGTTGGAAGATTTCTCTACGTCTATCATACTTCTCAGATATAGTATCTTTAGGTTATTGCTTGATTTATAAATTTCATGAAACTTTTGCAAATCTGTTCAGATTCGGTAGGTCTAATTATCTCAATTCGTTTCTATAAAAACCAAAAAGTTATTCCTTGTTTACAAGATGCTAAAACCTTTAAACCTGAATATTCAAGAGAAACTTGTTTCCTTTTGTCCGTTTCACTGTAATAAAGCAAGAAAGTTAAGAGTAAAATTAATTTCTGAACCCAACTTCTCGTTATAACTGTTGTAAAATAAAACAAAAATCATTTATACCTCTCT
>VTPC01006737.1:17020-36856 GCA_011009095.1 Ignelater luminosus | reverse complement strand
TTTATTTTTTTATAATGGAAAATAGAAAATGTGTCATCATTTTATTTTTTGTGTTTCTAAGAATACTGATCTAAAATAATTATAATGACATATCATAATGTAAAATGCAATGAGTTTGTTGCTTGAGATGCATGAGGCAACTCAGCAAGTTATGCATTCTTTTACAATGATGCATGATTTTAATAATTTAATAATTCTTTTAAATAAATACAAGTCCTTTTTTTATAATTCAAACATTTTTTTCGATTTAATTTCGTAGTTTTTGTTATTTACTAAAATTATATATTCTAAAAGTGCATTAGAATTGTGGTTCAGCCAAATCAGTTTTTGCATAACGTTCTTCTAACACTTATATGCACCTTTTTGAATACAAAACTTAAATGCCAAATTAAGGCTAATTGCAATAAAATGTCTTAATTCTAGGTTTACAAAGAATTTTATAATGGAGTTAATAACTAAATCATTTATTTTTATTTTATTAGTTTTCTTTTTAGAAATTTTAAAATTGATGTGAGAAGAATAGTCATAAAACAAAATTAACATGTTATTAAAGTTCTTCATTGTTATCAATTTTCAGAAACTTCTCAATTTTCAAAATTGTACTTTATTCTGGCAGTGAGCATGTGTGATGATTAATAACAAACCTGTATTTCAGTTTTACACTTTAAATAAAGATAAGAATATCAAGAAAATTTACTTTCTTTCCTGAGGGGGAGGAAACTGAATTGTGTAACTGCTTCCTGTTTAGTTAAAATTAAGTGCGAACTAACCATCATGTATCCTAGATTAATGCAACTTTAGACTATTCAAAAAGAGACAGTGCTGTTTACCTACCAATTATAACTTGATAAAAATAACCTTTCAGAAAGTTCCACTAGATATGGTAACAGCCGTTGACTTTTCATAGGAATTCTTTAACCAAACTTGGTAGAAATATTGAGCTACCAATAAGTAATAATTGGTTCAACTTTGAGATCAAATCGTAATGCGATAATGCCACATTTTTCACTTCTTACAGTTTTTTCGAACTTTCTTAGTCGGTGCCTTGGTTCGATTGTTAGTTTTTTTTTTATTGTTAATTAGCATTGTTTTGATTGCTATTCTTCTACTTTACGTGTTTCAAGACTGTGATTATGCCTAGGGTGCAGCAACGGAGAAATTATCGTCAATTGAGCAAATTCGAGAGAGGTCAGAACCGTCTTAACGGAAGCCAACCACCGTTATGCGATGTTATCAAGCCCAGTGTAGGAAAAGCCAAGAACGACGCAGAAGAGGAACCAGAGGTCAAAAAAGAACAAACCAGATGCAGAACCACTGACTTTATCCAAAGTCAGTGGTTCTGTTTAGGAATACGATATGGCCTCATGCAGATTTGAAGGAAGTACGATATGTATGGGTATCTATTGTTCATGGGAGTAGATCCACTTGGGTATTCATCCGAGACACATTAACAGCCCAGTGGTACATTCAAGAAGTAATAGGACTCCATGTTCTTCTCTTTTTGCAGCGGCTGGAAAACCCGCTTTTTCAGCAAGATAACATTCGCCTCCAGAAACAAGAGCTTCTTCAGACTTATGCCATGGCCACCAAAATCTCCTGATTTGTCGCCAATCCAGTATGTGTGGGACATGATGGGGAGGAGATTGAGAAACCTAGCTAAGTTTTCCGGTACGAATTGAAAGTTGCTTGGAGAAGACATAAATCACCTGGTGGGATCCATGCCAGAGCGAATCAGAAAATGTGTAAATATACAGGGAAGAACCAACACATCATTTAAAAAAAAACAAATAAATTTTTTGTAATTTTTTAAAAAATTAATAAATTATTTGCTTTCAGTAATTCAACATTTCTGTCTAGTTTGATTAAAAAATTTGCAGCCATTCCGTGTCTCTGACTACATATTAAATTGGTCACTACATATAGCTTCGAGCATTAGATACAGTTTTCTGAAAAATATAAGCCCGTGTATATCAAGTTAAGTTAACAAATGATAAACTGTATAAAAGGATTTGTTAAATTAGCTCAGTCCTTAAATTCAAGAAGTCAAACCTAACTAGCTGACACTGTTCTTAATTCAATATTAAATAGAGTAATTGTATTGTTTGTATGTTGAGATATGTTTGAACTCCTTTACTTGATTAGCAATCAATTTTATTGAAACCAAACTACAAGCTGTAACAAGAAGCAATAGCAATATAGTTATAAAAGGCACAAAATCATTGTTTATATCTTGAAGCAGACGGTGCTGTCGATGAAAAACTTCTGGACGATTAATTACTAACACGTCAGTTACGGTAGGAGCTCAGTAAGAAAGAATTTTAAATTTTCAAATTGATTCAAATCTTGAATAAGTAGACAGGAAATAAATTATAGGCTATTAGTATAAATGGGAGTAAATTTACGAAACTTAGGATAATTAAATTATAATAAGCATAAAAGCAAAGATATTTTAGGAATTTGGAGTGGGAAAAGCTATTAAGTTTATTAATTGGAACAGAATATTATTCTGTAAACTCTGAGACTCCGTATAAATGTGTTAATTGAGAGTAATCAAGATAGGCTAAGTTAATTTTAGGAGAAATTTAGTTCAAGTACAAATTATTTTTACACATATCACAGATTGTGCTTATCACATATTTAAAATTAATATCTTATACAAAATGCTTGGGTTTTCGAACTTTGTTCTAGAAATTTCAAAATATTTCCTTAGGGTGTTTTCCCAAACGAATCAGAATATCCACTGTAACCACTCTAATCATTAAGAAACCCATTCCATTGTTGGCTCGGCCTGTACGATGGGTCTGTGTTGACGATAACTGCACGCGATTTTGGAATTTTTGTAGAGAGTTTATTAGATGTACAGATAATAACTCTTGCCACACTTATCTTGGTGGGCATTATTTTCAACAGCCTGTGGATCTCAAACGTATTAAATCTTTTTCTTGTAGCACTCTGATAATCTCATTACATTTTTTATAGCGTATACAGGTAAATGTATACGAGGGTTGCTATTTATATTTCTGGCCTTGGCAACACTGACTGTTTCCAGGCGTCAGCTGACATTTCCGGTGTAAACTTTACATTGTTGAACATAACCTCAACCACAACATTTTGTCATTTGAGTGCGATTAGTGTCGTTCGCAGTTAATTGAAAAGTGCATTCCCTAGTAAAAAATGGAATTGACTCGTAAACACTTTCGTGCAATTATTTTTCATAACTTTCGACGTGGATTATCACGACAAGAGTGCATCAATGAACTTAATACATTATATAGCGATGAAGCTCCATCCTACAGTACTGTAAAAAACTGGTATAATGAATTCAAACGTGACCGATGTTCACTCCAGGACGAAATCCGTGAAGGCCGTCCAAAATCTGTCGTTGTGCCTGAAAACATCGATGCTGTGCGTGAACTGATTAAACAAGATCGTCATGTGACATACCGTGAGATTGAGGCATCTTTGGGCATTAGTATGACTAGCATCAACAAGATATTACATGATCATTTGGCCGTAAAAAAAATTTGTTCCCGTTGGATCCCGCGTAACCTGACCAATTCTCAAAAGAAGGCTCGCGTCGACTGGTGCATTGAAATGTTGAAAAAATTTGCGAAAGGTGCATCAAAGGCTGTGTATAACATCTGCACAGGTGACGAATCATGGATCTACGCATATGACCCCGAAACAAAACAGCAATCAACTGTGTGGGTCTTTCAAGACGAGCCAAATCCAACAAAAGTTGTTCGCGGAAGAAGCACATCGAAGCAAATGGTTGCCCGTTTCTTTGGCATTACCGGTCATGTGGCAACAGGGGCGTTAGAGCAACGTAAGACGGTCAACTCTGAATGGTACACAACCATTTGTTTGCCAGAAGTCATTGGAGAAATTCGGAAAACTTCAAAGAAGAGGCGAATCATTCTTCATCATGACAATGCAAGCTCTCACACCGCTGCTCAAACAATTGAATATTTAACCAGCCAGAAGGTCGAGTTGATGGGCCATCCACCATACAGCCCTGATTTGGCACCCAATGACTTCTTTTTATTCTTGTATGTACATCAAAAACAAACTGCGTGGTCAACGATTTTCAACACCAGAAGAAGCCGTTTTTTGTTTCAAAACGCATATTTTGGAGCTGCCTCAGAGTGGAAAAAGTGCTTCGAAAATTGGTTCAAACGCATGGAAAAGTGTATTAATCTTAATGGAGAATATTTTGAAAAACAATAAAACTAGTTTCGATCATAAATACTTGTTCTTTCATTGTTAGGCCAGAAATATAAATAGCAACCCTCGTATTATGATTTAAAAACCGTATACAGCTAAATACTAACTTTTGCTTTAATTTGTCTAAGAATGAGCATTGCAGATCTTCTAGATTTATAATACTTTTGTTCAGAAACCTTAACAAGTTTTTTTTTCCCTTTTACGTGGGTTGTATTGAAATCTTTTACAAGTAGTACAACTTGCGTCCAAAATCATCAAACTTAAAATGCCCAGTTTACCTGAGAAGTTCATGAAAATAATTTTCCATTTTCTTTCTTCTGCCTCTCAACAAGCATTGTAATGCGTATAGGGGTTTTAGAAGATTTGCTACGGACATTCAGGTCCGAGATCATTGTCATCTCGCTGAAAGTTTAAAAGTGTTGCCTATCAAGAGTGTAATATTAACCTTCTTAATAAGAAAGTCGTTGCTGTAGTTTCGCCAAATCTATAAAAGATAGTGAAATAAAATTCAGGTTTATTGACTCCTTCCGTTTCATGGTTTGAGCAAGTTGACGTAGTACTTCGATGAATTCAAAATCATGAGACAACAATTTTCCAACTTGAATTATAAGAAATTTAGACTGCTAACACGCAAAAACATCTTCTTCCACTGATATCTAGACTCGTGGCAGAAACTATGAATCAGAGCTTCCTCCTAAGCGCAATTTTTACAGCAAATTAAACGGTAAAGACCTCACCCCGAAAGAGTATGGCAAAAATTCTAATGAAAAGCTTTTGGGTGTTATTTCAACTTGTGCCTGAAAACTGATCTCCTCTAACTGGCAGATGTTTTTGATAACTTTAGAGAAACAATACATGCATCAAAACCTAGCAACTCAATCCATCCCACTACGTGTTTGCTCCAAGGTTTTACTTGGGATTCAATGCTCAAATACACCAAAATTAAACTGGAACTACTGACGCGTATGGATATGCTGCTCTTTGTAGAACGATGCATCCGAGGCGCATTAAGTCATTGCAGTAACCATATCGTAAGAAATATGATGCAAAGGTGTTTAGTTTACTACTGTTTTTGCTTTATCAGTTTGTTGTGTATTATGCTACCATTGTCATGTCAGGTTAATATATTTTTAATACTTTTTTGTAAAACAATTTCATAAATCAACATAAGCAAATTAATAAAATATCTCTTGATCAAAAAGTTAATTAAAATGTTTAAAATGCAAAAAAAAGGATTTCATTAAAAATTAAATATAACATTAAAAAAAGAATATTTAAAGAAAAATCTAAATGAGCCTAATGGACATAATGAATAATTAGTATCATCATTCATCGGCAGTTACGTTAATGCGTAATTAATTGCTACATATATAAATATAAATAAGGATAGTCTCGGGTTATAAATCTGTTTTTCGGTATAGCACCTCTACTCTTTTGGTGTAGTGGCTGGGGTTTTTAGACTCATTGTCAAAATTATTAATATTCTTTTCCATTTTGCACAAAGATAGTAATCAATAGCAAAAATAGCATATCAAATACAAGCTTTTGTAACCTACAGAGGCTTCTCCAAAATATACTAATGAAGGAAACCTCAAAAAAAATTATATTTGTGTAGAATCGCAAAAACCAAGCAATATTTTTTCTCAGATTCATTCTACCATATACACAATCAGGTTTCGTTTACAAAACTCATTAATTATTTACTTTATTCCTGAGATAACATCGTAATTATATTTTACTACTTTTCAACTCAAAATTGTTTCAGCAGTTATAACGTAGTAATACTAAACTCTAGAGAATTGCGATGAGCTCTTTCTGCAATAATTATGGAAAATTGTTTTATATAGTTGCTTTGAAGTTTTATAACTTGTTTCAACACATTTCCTTTGATTTATATAACTTCATTATGTTAGTATAATGTGATTACAGTCATTTAATTTCATATTCTTGAATCGTTTATTCTTTTGTAATATAAGTATTTACCTAATATGAAAACAAGAAACAACAAAATCCCCAACGGCAATTATTCTCTGTAACGCGTAGAATGTATACATGATGCCAAACTTATATTAACAAGATGTAATTAAGTTACACAAGCAACCCCAGCAAATTCAGTCTTACGTAAAATGTGTGTATTATCATATTAAAACAGACTCTGGGGGTTCATTTTTTAATCATACCTTCGTTATTAAATTTCCATTACTCTTTAATGACAATGCAAACGTTCATTATAAAAAATATAAAACAATTCTAGAAATATTTTAATATGTAATTAGTGGTTTAAAGAGGATTGTCTCGTGAATCGTCCGGTTCTCTAATTGGAGTCCCTAGGAATGCCTAAGACCTCTATGATTAACCTTGCAAGTAAAGTTTTGGATTATATTCCCATTACAGACCTTTTCTTTCTGCTTACCTTGTGGTATCTTAAGGAATGATAAAACATCATATAACAACCACCTAATGAAGTCATGTAAAACATTGTAACCTCTCGCAACCAAAAACCACAGCAAAATATTGCATGTTATTATATGAGATAATCTACGTCAAGTCGAGGTATAAACTAAACTGCGACACTCACATTACAGCGTCATGGAATTTGCCTACTAAATGTATAATGCCTGGTATTTTGTCTTAAATATTTCTATTTGTTTTTTTTTGGTTATCTTCGTGGGGCCTATTTTAAAGTTGTTCGAGAAGGTGTTTTATTTGCAACAAATTCACTTTGAATTTGATTTTATATAATTTCCTTTGCTTGGAAAGACTACCGTGATAATTACTTTACTTTTTACCAGTTAAAATGATAAGTTTTAGATCCTTTAACTTTGTAAGCATAAAAGTGAAAAGACTTTAATAGCACATAGAACCGAACAACCTTTTTTGCAGAGTATGCCTTATAAAATCGTCTACATTTCTTTTTGCTGATTTACTTGGTAAATTCAAAGATATTCATTGTTAAATTAAAAACCGATGCTCTTTCTCTATTCATTCAGATTAGCCACCCTCAGCAAACAGTTGAGTAAAAAAAGATTAATCCCTTATAAAGGACCACCCAGTTAATTTATTTCCTGTAGTTTTGTTCTTTCAGAATTTAGTTATTCTTAATTAATTATTATTATTATCTTTCGACTGTGGAGGTTTTAAATTAAATACCATTATAAGCCCTCTTGACGGAATAAGATGCACAACTTTGTTCGACGGCAGGTACTGATCCACAGCAAGTCGGTAATGTAGATTTATTCTTTTTAAAGAAAGAATCGAAAGAATCATAATTTTAAATTTTCTACATAGCATATTGAAATAAATTCAATTTAGATTAATCCATATGTGTTACTTTACTATGAAGATTTTTTTTCAGTTGTATTTTCACTATTTTCAAACAAACAGCGTGCGCGCGAAACATTAAGAAGTAGATTTTGTGCATTTTCTGTTTTACCGACTTAATACATATGAGGTTAGGTTATATTTGTTTTTAAACTTTGAACCTAATTAAACTTTGTAAATATTGTAGAAATTACGTCATTTATCCACAAATATCAACAGTCATAATTAATAATTATTAGTAACAATTTTGAACTGACTAAGAAAGGTTAATTGTAAAAGGTAAAAAATGCTCTATTGGGAAGTTATCCATAGATGCGCCTTACAGTAAGAATTTGGTACAGAACAACTTCTCCAACTTAAAATGCACGATCATATCTCTAACTAATAGCATTTGTAACAATATTATACATTTACTATTATTTGATGATTGCAAATATGTATTGTAGGTGATCTGCTAAATGTATTACTTATAGGAATTCCTGGTTATAATATTCAACAGATAATGTTATCTGATGCTCTGTATTCTATTGTTATTTACTGGAACCAGCACTAATCAGTATGCATAGTAGGTTGTTTACCGAATGAATCACAAGCCTTGTTACGAAATCAACGCTGCAAATACAATAGAGATCATGTAGGATTATACCGAAAGATGTTAAATATATACAAGGTGCCCCATAAATGCCAATGAAGCATTAAGTAAATGTCTTGTTTTATGAATGCTTATTGCAAATCTGCAAAAAGAAATGTTCCCCACAGCTTAGTTTTCTTGCAGAAGTTAACACCTTTAACACTGAATAAACAAAAACTATGGAATCAAATTCAAATGAAACCATTACCAACTGAACAAATAAATCTGTTGAAATAACAATTACCTAAAGTACCTAACTGCTAGATGGTGTTAAAAGTTGAATCGTTATCAAAAAGTAGATATGACGAATATGTGATTCTTGGATAGACTTATAAATCTAATGAAATTACTTGTCAGCATTTTTCTCAAGTTTTGACATTTCTTATGGTCTGTTATCTCTGGAATAAAATCGATAAAATTTTAATTACGTATGATATTTAAAGCATTTTTTGTTCACTATGTTTGTGACTAGCTTGTGAAGTATTTATTTATCCTGTTCCTGTTCTTATTTCAGTTCCTGTATTTCTGAAGATTTGTATCTACATTGGTTCATATTAGTCTACTATAGTTCTTTAGGTTTCATAATGTTTAGTTTTCTCTTATACACTTGTAATGGAATATGCACTTAATAAATTATGTTGATTTGGATTCTCGGCGGATGTATAATGGTAATTACAAAGAAGCAGTTGCAGTAAGAGTAAGAAAATGTGAAGCGAAGGAAAACAATTTGAACATTTGTTTAAAATTGCAATAACCCTTGTTAATGTAATCTTATAATAAAAAGTTAAGAAAGTTTGTATAATATCATATAATAATAAAATATTTTTTGCATGACCACCTGTTAAGTTGGCACTTTATAACTTGTCAGTGTTAAAAGATGACAATTTTTTATAAACAGTTGTGATAAATTTGGTGTATTGATGTTATAAAGCCTTATCAATGTTATAGTGAATTTATGCTATGCACTTATGATCTTTGCCAACTTTATTTTTTAATCTACTGTCAATAGTTTTTCTTTATTATTTTCTTTAAAATATGATTGCTGTCGCTCGTACCATAAGCTTCTTACTCATTCAAAAAATTTCACTTTACAGTCTTGTTATATAAATAAAGTTTACAAAGTATTTTAATACTAAATTGATAACGGTATATACATGTATGTAGACCAAAATATCTGTGCAATGATGAAATAACGTTTTAATCTTTAATTTACTTCTGGCCATAAAAGCTGAAAATTATTAATAATATCTAAACTCAAATAAGGGAAATCACTAAAAAAAATCTAATAACCTGAATTAACACCAGGAATATATGTGGTTTGTAACCATAAATAAACTATGCTTGATTTTTTTTGGATAAAGTGTTTTTGAACCCACCTGAAGAAAATGGCCGTACTTTCTATTAATCACTTTTATTAGCCTACTAATTCATTGAATTTCTAAATGCAAAGCTTTCTTACATATGCATGTTTGTTGGCATACAGTAGCACTGCCAAGTTTAAATTTCTTTTTTTGGTTAGTGTGATGAAACTAAGTACATTATGGGGCATTCATGTTTCCAATTCTGGCTGAAGCTTGATTGGCATTTACTGGACACTGTGTATAACATCATCAGAAATGTGCAAATAAGGTATTAATTAGCACCAATTAAAAATTAGAATGTCTTTGCACTTCTGTATAATAATACCTACCAAGACCTACAGAATATTGTTTAGCTATATTCAAGGATTATTAGACTCTACATATTCATTTACGTGAATATATTATGTAAATTTATTTATGTTTACGGGAAGTAAAGAAAATAGCCCGGAATAATAATAAACTTAAGCTTTTAGAACCAAAGAATGTACAGAATTTACCTTGTCATTTCATAGAGTTAACTTCCTCGAACAGTTCAAATCAGTTCATTCAAAACTGCAATTCTTATAAAATATTCCAACACTTTTGCCCACTTAAGAAATAGGAAACATTTCAAAAACTGGAGATTAGGGCCAGATTTAAAAAATAAGTTAGAAATGCAAATCCCATAAATAATTGCATTCAAGTGTTCTCTTGGAAGCTTCAATAATATTTATTGTGGGTCTTATTTGCCCTTTGTGATTAAATTAAAGCTCTGATTAAAATTTGAATAAAACAAACAAAATCACTTGAGACATATCCCTTTAAACGGGCAATTTGAGCAATGAAATATTTAAAAAAACTAATGAGATTGCATTCATTGCAGATTTAAAAGGTCGTTTATGATCACAAACTGTTATATCGGTTGCTATGAATTTAACAATCATGTATACTCTATCTGCATTAGCAAATTAATAAACGTTATTGGCGTTACTGAGCTTTGGGAATGCTTTCCTTAGTAAAGAAATCTATTAAGTCCTTGTAATTTTCTGCCATGGAAAAAAAACCAAATTGACACTCGATCACCGAAACAATGTGTTTCTTTACTCTGATATTGTAAATGCTCAATGGTAGGTAGGTACCTAGAAGTATAAATGCAACTGTTTTTAGCTACTTCCTGTTAAATAAAAAACATGGACTGTCTGGAAGTTTAGGGTGATTGTAATAACTAAGATGTCAACAGGTACCTAACATATTGGGCCCGAGAAAATTTAATAACCTACCCTACTGGTTATTTTCAGTTTCAGAGAAAGATTTACACCTGAAGCCTTAAAAATAAGTAGTAGATCCACGGGATTTTATCCCCTCTTGCCCCCCTACACATCATGTCTGGTAATAGCAAAATGATCAATTGCTTACAATGAGAGAAGTATAACGGTAACTTACAATCAGCATAGGCTATCCACCTATATATTTAGATTTACTCCTTAGAATTTAGTGGTTAGTTTTTTTTCTCTGAATTTTTAGGAGTTGCGATGATCCACCATCCAACCTCATCAAAATAAGCTTTTTACAGTCCCAAAACCACAACAGTTTTGACAAAGCCTAGAACTCTTGATTAACCTGAAGGAATCAATGTCGACGTCGACTTTTTAACATTCTGAGATTTCACTTATAAAACGCAGCATGATTTTTACTTTCTGAAGAGAAGCTGACGTTGGTGGAAATCACGTTTGGTGCTCTGCTTCAAAGTTTCCTACACTTTCTAGTAATGCTATCTTTGACGGTGACGTCAAGATCGGTTTTAATTTGGCTTATTAGATTTAGTATTGCATACCAAAGCAATAAATCTAAGAATTTCTTTGCAAATACATAACCTTCTCCCATATCAATACTTTACTTTCATGTTCAAGTAGTAGTAGTCTTTTAATAAAGTGAATCTCCAGGGCTACTACAGAGATGAGTTAAGATGAGTTACTTCTATAGTAATGAGAATACTTGGCATATTCAAAAAGAAATACTCCTTAAGGAAGTGCTTAAGGTTTATCGAAAGGGCCATTTCAGACTACGTGTTTTTTAAGTTACTTTTAGCCGTTACAAGCGAACGCTATGTGTAAATTGTTATGTTAATCAAAATTGAAGATTTGAAGAAGAATAATTGATAATTGTCAGAAACACAAAGTACTTATTGTTTTGATCAGGCTATGTATCGATCCATTACACTCAAGTGTCATTTACGAAATATCACATTTCTCTTCCAAAAGAGAATTTTCCTAATGTATACCACAACTGCAATCCATTGTGAATTGCGTATTTTTGGATTTGTTTGAAGAAAATAATATATTTTTTGTTGCAAGTTGCAGTTTTCCTTATGTTGTTGACTAAAAGTTACCAAGATGTCTAAAATAAACCAAGAAGTTAGATAAGAAGATATTAGATAAAAGAATATGAAATAATCACATTGTAAGCTCCATATCTGTCTTAAATTTGCTATTTGGTTTTTCTTATTATTATTAGCCATAAACCGATTTGACTTTTTAAAGACCCAGCATAAGACGAAGGTGTTCATGAGCTCCATAAATTGGCTCTAATCAACGCCCAGACACCAGAAAAGCAAAATATAGTGAATTTATAAAAGCAAAAGCACTAATCAGAGAGATATTTGCTCTTCAGAAAGATCAGTTTTGTTAAATAACTCATTTTTCAAATTCAGACATCGAAGATTATGAAACACGACCTTTTTTAAACTTTTCATTGGTACCAAAGTTTTGCCATACTGGCATGTTAAGCTTTCTATTGTTGGACATGATAAAATATAATAAACCTATGAACACGAAGCATATCTTATCTCTCTTTTGTTCACACGTCTTTTTCTTGTTGTTAAAAAACTTAGTTGTTCACATGAGTGCATTTTTGCTATCACCAATGGTTTATTGCAGATTAAGAAAATTATCTAGATAAAAATTTTAATAGTCCGTTTTAAACAAGAATAAGTAGAATAAAATCTCTGACTGGTTAATTTTAATCGGAAAAGGAATGTTTGCTCACACGCTTTCCAACCTTTGACAGTCGTTTAAGTTTTGGAACTTGTTTAAAGTTTTACAAGATAATTGTTTTAGAGAAGATACTAAAGTCTGCTAATTCTTCTTTTAATCAGGCGACATTGATATGAGAAAAGTAATAAACAGATAAACATCGAAACACTACAAAATATAGACTTGAAAGATTACATCACAGCCGGTATGATTACTATTTGTATGGGTAAACTCACCAATATTACAAAAAATAGAAACTGATGTGTGCACAATTCTTATGAAGATAAACTGACTCATAGTACATCGCAACTATTTATTGACATAGATTTTATTAGTTTCCCAAATTATCTAAAGTTATCTACTAATAAGTAATGAGAATTTCGAATTACTTATATCTGTCTACAGTATGTTCTCGGATTGAGCTTACAAGGGAATTTTGTTTTTCAAAAACAAGCAGGAACGGCATTCACGAATTTCTGATTGATCCTTATGAAAAAGTTTATTGCAGATATATTTGTGAAGAATAGTATTTTTATAAATTGATAAGAGAGTAGCAATAACATTTTCTAAACTTCATCTAGGAACCTACTGTATACATTCCATTAAACTTATACTTAATTGTTTTATATTTATAAATTATTGTTATATCTAAGTATTACGTGAAACACTTGAAATCGTTAAATAACAAAAGTATAAGCTATCAGCGCTTCCTTTGATTTTAAATTTTCATTGAACATTCAAACATACCGCATGATACCGCGTTCTAAAAAATAAATTATCTGTTTAACTGAACTACTGCGTCTTTCAGCAGGTATAAATTATAAAAAGTAAGAAGTCAGATAATATTTTACAATAAAGATGTTATCGAGATACCTTGCGGCAGTAGTAATAATTGTATTACATTGTAGTTGTTTGGGTATGTACGCACAGATAAAATTTTTGAAAATTATTTACTTGTTTTTAATTTCTTTATTTTGTTTTAGTATTAAGTGCCAAGCCTTTCATTAAAACCATAGATCCAAGTTTAAGTTGGAGAATTATTGGTGGCTCTGATGCACCCGAAGGATTGTATCCATACCAAGTGTCTCTACGTCGGAAACAACTTGGTCCCAACGTTAGATCTGCCTATGTTATAACTGAAAGTAGTTGCGAAATAAACAAGTAAGTGCAAGCAAGATAGATGTACATTACAAGGTAGTCACCTAATTAGAATTTAATAAACTTAATAAAAACTAGAAAGTAGTAAAAATACACTTATTTCTATTATTGCTTTAAAGGCAAAATACAAACCCACTAGAACTAGATACGACGTTAGGATATCACACTTGTGGTGGGTCCATTCTAAATTCCGACTACGTTCTTACAGCGGCACATTGTGTTTCCTAGTAAGTACACCAAGTTTACAGTAACATCAAAAGAAAACTAACCAATTTTTTATTTTAGTGAATCACCATCAGATTTTTATGTTGTGGTCGGTTCAAATAAATTAAACAGTGGTGGAACCACTCACGCAGTAACCGAAATACACTGGCATAGTGGTTTCAGTATTTGGCATGGTCAAAACGACATAGCTGTTTTAAAGGTTTCTCCATCAATTATATTTACAAAAACTATCAATTCAGTTATTCTTGAGCAAGAAGAAATTGGTTCAAACGAAACTGTAGTTCTTAGTGGTTGGGGTAGCACCGATTTTCCTGGGCGCATTCCTGAGAAATTACAACATATTAATTTAGAAACCGTTTCGAATGAATATTGTAAAAGTTTACATCAATTACCTGTATCTGAACATCAGATATGTACATCTACCATCAAGGGAGAAGGTGCTTGTAAAGGTGATTCGGGTGGACCATTAGTAAAGACTTACCCGTCTGGGGAAGTAAGGCAAGTTGGAATCGTATCGTTTGGTCGTAAATGTGCTAAAGGTTATCCAGATGTCTTTACAAAGACCTCGTCGTTCATTTCATGGATAAGAGATAAATGCAATAATTGTGTTTAGCTACAATAAATCAAATTATTTATCTACATAAGTTTATTACGTTTAGCAGGGTTCGACTGACCCAATTTGGCTTTAGAGTCTGTGGATGTTTTGGCCATTTTGGTTCCGATATGATGACAACATTAAATTACTTATTTTTTGATCTGGGAAAACGTTGAAATTTGAGACTTCAGTCCTACTTGACCTCCAGACTGGTTTGACCCCAAAGTCTGTGGACTCTAGTCCCCCGGGTCAGTCCGACTCTGGCATTTGTACAAAGAAATACCAAGAGAGTAGAAGATAGATAGGATAGGTTTAGAATCTGTAAATATTCAAAATATAAAATTTGTATGAGTTCGTTTCTTTTGTTCGGTTTTGTTTAATAACTGTATTATGGTGTATCTTTGACTGCTCTGCTGATGAAGGCTAAAGAGCTTGATACTTGAGTGATCAAAAAGAGAAATAAATAAATTTTGTACGAAAACTACGCAGATAGGAAAAAGTGCCATTATTTAGTTGTTATTTGTGTATAATGTGTATGAACAATTATCGTATTGTAGGTATAAATCGCTGATATCGGACACGTCCTAACCTCCTCGACATAACGGATGTCCAGAAACTGACGTGAAGTAGTTTATGAACTACCGCTTTTCTCTTGATAGTTTATGGCATTGACATAAACATTTATTTGACATTTCTAGTTTTACGAAGTACGTTTGAGTTCACAGCCGTATGATGCCGAAAGTTATTGAATATTCCTTATAAACATTGATTAATGACAATAAATTACTGTTTGATTCTTTTTTAGGATTGAATGTTAAATGCCAAAAAAATAATTAACGATAGATTAAGTACAGTAAACATAAAAGCAGCAATAAACATTCTATAGTAATTTAAAACAAGTCTCTTAAGTCTCCTTTTTACTACTACTTTTTTCGGAATTTTTCATATATGTACAGATTAAAATTTTGAAATCAAAAAGATGAAATAATTTACCAGCTGCAACTAACAGTAAGAAATATCCAGGATGGTAATAATATTTGCAAGCTATACTATAAAGTTGAAAATCATTGGTTCTTACTTACGTGACAACTTTTGACTAGATTTTTCTTTAGTACATCTGGGACACGCTGTACAAGCACATAATCTAGGATATTATCTCACAAGTCTTATTGTGAAAAAGTAAATAATAAACATTTTAGTGCAGTAAACAAAAAAAACTGTATTAAACGTGATGTACAAAAATACACTATAAACAGACGTATTAATAGACATTTAACAATTAACAACAATAAAACTGCTTTGGTGCTTTGGTTTACTTTAAATGCATAAATTATACTCATGTTTTAGTATTTTGAATACTATTCTGATGGATTTGAAATTCTTCCAACAAACAAAATGTTATTTGTATTGTCTTTACGAACTTTCAACATAACAATAAACGGATGATCTGCTTTAAAAGATGAGGGCGGAATGTAACACATAGTTGCCATTACCATACCTAAAACAAAGTATTATACATAAGATATTAGTTAAGGAACAATATATACGTACCAAAGCTTTCAGAATTTAATGATTCAAAGTTTAATTAATTACTACCCAGATGGATTGCTAATTCTTCCAACAAAAAGTATAGACGCAGATGGGCTCTGCTTATGTAGAAGAGCAATTATAAAGGGATGGTCTGCTCTAAATTCTCGTTTTTGTTGACGGATGGGCATAGACCGGGCCATGATTACCACAGCTAACAAGAATATACAAAATTTAACTAAAAATTTCTATTCTACAAGATACCAAGGAATTACAATAGCTTGACTAGACTTTTAAAATTTTTAAAAAAAACCTCCTAAAATAAAATATCCTGATGATTCATAAAGAAGTGCCTTAAATGTTAGTTAGTTTGAATTATCAACGTATTTAAATATACGGGGTGGATATAGCGTTATTTGTAGAAACATCAAAATATGTTACATAGCGAATTATACAATGTGTTTATAACATCGTTCCATAGTATTACACACTGTCTATTTTCTTAAATAGAATACCCTGTATATTTTTAAATTTTCACCTATAACTTCCATTTTTATTTACATGTCGGTCTGAATTTTATCTTTCTCTAAAAGCCAACTTTTTGTGAGAAAGAATATATGTTCACCCAATACATTCAGTTTCTGAAAAACGTACAAAAATTGAAATGATAGATAAAAGTTGATATTTGATTATCTATCCTGTATAGTAGAAAAACTACTAGTTCAAAATAGATAGTATGAATATTAGACTAAATCCGACTTCTATACTTTTCTAAGCTTACATTTAAAAAGATGGATGAGCCTGTAACGGTCTTTTGTTGTTATCATCTCGTCCCATGGTAAATCTCACGGTATATCATCATCCTTTCTTGTGAGACACCGTGTATATACAAAAGTTCCTTTAACAACTTATTTCTTTGCTTTGCAACAAGATTCCAATTATTAAGATTGTGTATAAATTACCCGATTCTTGCATTATTTTGCGATTGAATTAGTTTATTTCTTTCATGGGAAGGGTGATAATTTGCGGACCGGTAAAACTTTTTCGAATTTTGGGGGGAATGCGACAAGCGGACCGGACAGAAAGAATCGAGACGTGAGAGTGTAAGTGTTTCCTGCACCTCGTTCTCTCGCTGGGGCAATTTCCACGTAGGAGAAATTAGGAAAAAACCCTTTTATCAAGGGGTAAGTTAACTTCTTTTCTCGCATCCCTTGCGTCTTCGTAATTAATGGTTGTTCCTTGTCTCCAGATTTTTTTTTATTAGATGCCCCCCCACATCGGATTCCTCAGTTGTTAACAAATCTCAGAGAGATTTCTTCGGTGGAAGCCAAGGAAGTTCTAGGGAGTCCGTGGGCTCATCGATGTTAATTGTAATTTTTAACGACCGTTTGATTGTCGACCTCGGATTGCTACCACGAGAAATGCTGAATTCCCAAGCTAGCAGCTACCTAATTTTAGGTTCCATCCGGTACCAATTTGTACTTAGATTAATTCTGTTCAATTATTTTTTTTTAATTAAATCCTTGCTTAAAAAAAACTTAGAGTGACCCCTTCAAGTTGAAAGGATCTTAAACTTTTATTAAAACCCATTGTATATTAAATCTTTGTTCGGCCTGTAATCTTCAAAATTTTTTTAACAATCTAAATTTCCTGATTAGTGTACTATTCGGATTTAAATTGAAGATTTTCTTTTGATCATTGTTTTCCAGGTGTATTTCACTTTCAGCAAGCAAATTTCGATCGAAAGCTGCTTCCTTCATCACTGTGGTAAGATTTATTTAATAACTTCAATGCTTATCCGAATTTTGCTTTAATTGTTTATTGTTTTTACTTAAATTTCTTCGTACACCGAAATGATTTCAAAATCGTTCTCTTAGAAAATTTAATTCTTGTAATTTCAGATTAATACAAATAATTATTTTGTTATATCGGAAACTTTTATTGGCATTTCTTTGGTGTTTGAATTTTTCTCTTAGCGCTTGAACAATTTGAGATTATTCGCCTGGTGTACATTTTTGATAACATTTGTGTAAATTCTATCTTGTTACCTTGGACTTATTTTGTCAATTTTTACGATTATTTCCTTATTTTTAAACGT
This sequence comes from Ignelater luminosus, assembly GCA_011009095.1. Lineage (NCBI taxonomy): Eukaryota > Metazoa > Arthropoda > Insecta > Coleoptera > Elateridae > Ignelater > Ignelater luminosus. The sequence goes on along the minus strand of VTPC01006737.1, from coordinate 18,705 downwards.
TTTAAAATTTGTTTATTCATTTAACAATTTTTGTCATTACTTTCTCAAATTCAAAAAAAATTCAATCAATTCTTTTTTTTGAAAGTGAAGATCCTTATATTTAGTTTTTTTTTTGGTCAAAAATCTGTTGTTAAAGTATATTATTAATTTTCTATTGCTAATTGGTTTAGCTTCAGTAGTAAAAATTTTTTTATGCATAGAAACTTTTAATTTTGGTTCTATTTAAATTGTCAATTTTAGCTTCTTTTCTAAAATAACAATTAAATTTTTTGTTTAAAAATTTTTTATTGTGGTTACTTGGATTGTATTTGTAAATATACGTTAAACTATTTAAAATTTCATTATACGTTGATGGTTAATTACTACCTGGTGTTTTATTGTAAGTATAATCTTTGCCGTCCCGCTCCTAGAAGTTTAGTTATTTTTTAGTAACGCAAGGTTGACGTTACAAGCCATTCAGTTGAAACTAGAATAATTGTCCTTAAAGAGCCATACATCATGGTTTACTTTTGCAAAAAGTGAAATGCTAAAATGTTTTAAAAAGTTCCATTATGTCCAAACACAAAAACTTCTTTTTGTTAATACCAAAGCGATTGGGAAATTCTGGGGAACTTTATAATAAACAATTGAGTAAATACTGACAAATTTAAGAATTCAAGAAGCAATTTCTCAAAAACAATCTACAGATTTCGAGAGAATTTACGTGGTTGTGTAAAGAATGAAAAGACTTCTTAAGCGATGCACAGTGGTCCGAAACCGTAAAAAAGTGTGACCAAAGTCGAAAAACCTAAGTCGGAATTTCAGATTTAGTACAATGGAATCTGGTAGAGAGGGAGTTAGTGTACATGATACAGAAAACGGAAACAGTCTACCTTCTAATCTTTCGGCTGTACCTCATGGCAATGTCTATCGCTTATGTGTCAAAATACAACACATCGATTGAAGACCAATATTCAACTGTGAATAACTTTTTACATAGTTGGTCGATTGTAATTTGGTTTGATACATTCAGCCAAGGATCTTGAATCGAACAAGGAAATAATAGTTTGAAAAAATTCTATACCTTCTTCTCCGAAATATTGCGGACCAATAAGATTGCAATTTCTGCACAAAAACATAGAGTCGACTGTGAGAGAAAAAAATTTCATAGATGAACAAATATCACGTCCTGTTCCTCTTAATATCGTGATGGATGGCAAACACACAGTAATATATTATGATATGGTATTTACAATGGCAGATGGAAAAATGTGTAATGCGTTGACGTCGACAAAGTCATCCATGCAATGTTCTTTGTGCAAAGCGACTTCAAAAGATTTCAACAAAATTGACTTAATTAAGGACAAAACAATAGACACTTCAGCATTGAGCCTGGGGCTCTCAACATTGCATGCATGGATTCGGTTTTTTTTTTGAATGCTTATTACATTTAGGGTACAAACTTGGAATTAAGCACTGGCAGGCACGTACTGAGGAAGACAAGAATATTACAGCTGATCAAAAAACAGCGATCCAGAATGGACTTAAGGAGCAGTTAGGTTTAATTATTGATCGTCCAAAACCAGGATATGGTAACACAAACGATGGCAATGGCAATGAGCATTCTTTTGTATCGGCAAACATTTTAGACGTTGACGAGCATTTGACAAATCGTTTCCACATTATTTCCCAAGTATTGTCAAGCG
>VTPC01006737.1:0-12020 GCA_011009095.1 Ignelater luminosus | reverse complement strand
GGCGGTCGTCTAGCACCATTTGGTGAACTTTGGCGATGTTTTCGTCGGTAGTTGCAGTTTTTGGACGTCCCGAACGTTCATCGTCTCCCAAGCTCTTACGGCCACGTTTAAATTCAGCAGCCCAAAATTTCACTGTGGTAAATGATGGTGCAGAGTCCCCATACACAGAATCCAACTCATCTTTTATTTGCGAAGGCGTATTGCCTTTCAAAAACAAATATTTAATGACGGCTCGATACTCGATTTTGTCCATTTTCGCAAAAAAACTCACATCAACTCACTCAAACGACTGTTACATAAAAACTGCGCGTCCAAAATGGCTGAAACTTTGGTGAGTAACTGTCAACAGATGAACAACGAAATTCAGTAGCTTTTATTTACGAGTGCTGCCATCTTCACGTTGAGATCGGAAACTTTTCAGACCACCCTCGTAAATGTAAACTGTAATCCAATAAAAAGACCTTTGAAGCGTCAAATAAAGATCAAAATAATTTTTTCTAGTTGCCATGCTTTGTTACAAATCAACTGAGCGTACTTTCTACATTACTGGGGAGTGGTCTCCTTTTTGGGTAGCTACGTATATTTCTGATTTTCTAAATTCCTTCGCCATTTTAACCAGACAAACGTTACATTTTCAATTATGAAAGGTCCTCCGGAGCTTCTTTTTTGAGACAGATAGAGGGTTGAAGGTTCATGAAAAGTGCATTTCTTCCAGAATATTTTTAGAAAGGTTTATTTTATCTGATTCAAATTTGGTAATTAATGTAAGTTACATAGCGAGTTTGAGCAAAATACGAATACAGGGTGTTTGGTTTAACAAGAACCTTATTGTTTGATATAGTATTAACGTTTATTCTCACCATCTCTCTAGTTTTTATTTTTAAAATTCGCTTGCCTAAAGATTTTGTTACCAACAAAAACTGCAGTAAATTAATCTAAAAATAATTTAAACAGCAAATTAAACTAATTTTAAATTAAATGATAGAAATGATTTCCCTGTCATTATATCTCTATTTTTTCATAAACCTTCTCAGCTTTACTTTTTCTAAGTTTCTAAGAACTTTTTTGCTTGGAATGATCTGTAGGATTACCCTTAATGAAATATCGTGACATAGTTTAAGAACACTATGTATTTATAATTTATGTGTCTTTGTACTTATTTCAATATTTTATATTTCAGTAGTAGATAAAAAAGGTCATAAATGTAATGAGTTTAGAAATTATTCGAGGAAATAATCAAGTTTTTAAATATTAAAAGCATGCAATTAGTTCTTCTTAGAATTTAGTCGTTCTCGTCTAGGAAGTAGTAAATCTCTCTTGTTATCTTATTAATTGTTGGAAATAACATTATGTTCGTTTGAATTTGTTTGTTTACAAATTAAAATCTGTTTCGTAATGTGGTATAATTATATTTTCCCTTGTGGCCCGCGACCCAGTTTAAAAAAACCCCAAACTTACCCATTTGCTCTAAAGGGAAACTGTATTTCTGTGTATATTTATTTGTCGATTGATCATTACTTACCAGTAGCAGCAGCTGCTTCTGCACCTTCTTCATTAACTTCAATGAATGCCTTTTGTATAACCTTGCTAACATACAAGGGCACTGTGCTCTCAGATATTTCAGAAAAATCTGCTTCTGATTCGAAAATAGAGACTAAACCCATCTAGAATTATTTAAAATTAATGATAATGGGCAATTCTTAAAGTAATAATAATTTTATTCACCTGTTGCAAAACATCTTTCAAATCAATAGTTGTTTCAATCTTAAATCTTGGTAAAGAAACATCAACCTCAACCGAACGCATATGTCGTGTCAATCCTGCAAAATCAACACTCTCCATTTTCTTTTCCAAATTTGCAATTCCATCTACTGCATTTGGTAAAATAATAACCATGCTGACATCTTGATTATTGTATGGCAATTCCAGAATTTTTGCATCTAAGTTTTCATCTTCCATATAATTAAATTTTTTGTTAATGTGCATCATTTGACATTTAACTCTCTCATCACTTTTTACGTAAAAAGGTTCCTCTTCAGTGTCTTCTTTTGAAAATTTAAAAGCCCAGTTTCCTTTAAAGTAGATAGCATTAACGAGAACCATTCGAGTAAGGGAATTCAATAAGTTAGGAGTTATCAGATTCTTAATTTTCGAATTGGTCTTGTCTTCAACCCATTTATTTATAGTATTTGCAACCGCAGTATTTTCACCAAAGTTAACAGATTCAACTTCAGACAAGAATGCTTCCGTAATAGCTTTAGAAAATGGAGCTTTTAAAGGAAAACCTTGCATCACAAACATTTTATTGGCTAAGTGAAGAGTTACATTTTGTATGTTGTTAAGTGCGTTCATAATGTCTTTGTAACCATTGGCAGCAAGTTTATGATCGGGAATATTCAAAGTGCTTACAAATTCTTGGGCTGTTTTACCGGCAGCACCCTGAAAGGCCATTGCAAGTACTGCATGAGCGCTTATGGGAGAATAGAAAATATTTCCTTTTTCTTTCGAAAGAATATTATAAAGTTTGTTAGAAAATTGGGCGTTTGCATTTGAAACTTGAACAAGATCGGACGACATTGTTTCTGTTGAAGATGCAGTTGCAGAAAGAAGTAGAAGCAATCCAAAAAGAGCTGAAAGAAAGTTAAAAATTAGAATCATACTTACAATCAACAAATCGCCTGACAATTACACATTTAGCAAACACGATATGAACGTGACTTGTTTGATCAATATCGGACGTAAAAATTTTTTAGTAGATGTTCCGAAAAACATGCACGTACCCAAAACTTAATAAAACTAGACATAAAGTAGACAAGAAACATTTTTGAGTGATCAACAATAAATTAATGAAAACAATCATACATCCAGACACAGTCATACCGGCCTATTTAAAAATTAGGTGGTTAATTGGATAAATTAGTTTAACAGGCACGTATAATCCTTCCTCACCCACATCTTAAACGTATTCTTATCTCGATGACGTTTTAATATGTATTTTAGTCAACGACGGCATTTACATATGACTACATCATAATAATTCTGCAAAAGCTGTGTACAAGATGTGGTGTTTTATTTTGACATTACTTTTTATCGTGCTACCCTTCTCAAAAATGGATGTTATTTCTAATCAATTTTGTGCTGATATGAGACCGCAGTCTTATGTAACAATCGAACAGGTATATTTACCAATTTTGTATTTGTCTTTTTTTGATATGAAAATTAATTGAAACTACATCGTTTGTTAATATTGCAATTAAAAGGCATGCAATATGCTGTAGAAATCAGTAAATGAATTATCATCAGGTATAAGTTCATTGATAAAATGAGCTTCAGAATTGGTCTTCTTGACTTTTTTGTAAATATATTTCCTTGTGTGCTTTCACTAATAGGAATTAGAAAGGTTTAAAATCAAAAAGATTGATTTCTCATTTTCATCTATTTTTATTAATTAACGCAGAACTAGATATAATTATGTAAATAATAAATAATGTACAAAAATAACTATAAATAGAGTGTTGCTAAATAATTGTATCATTTTATCAACATCTGTTTTATGAATTTGGTTATTCTATGCATAAAAACCCTGGACAAACGTAATGATTAATGAACGATCATTCTTTTTTAAGTTTTAAAAGCACCTAAATCATTGACGACCAATTTTTATCATTTCTATGAGAGTATTTTTGATTCAATAAATTTCTCAGGATCAAGTTTTATAATGACTAGCTTTTTAATTTTGTGAAGATTAAAATTCATTAAACCAAAGATTTGTAATTTGATTTTTTTTAACATTTATACTCTGTTTGCCCCCACATGTAGTACCCTTATTTATAGTCATACAACAGCAAAGCTTATACAGGGTGGTCAAACCTTCCAATAAGGTTTCTTCTATCTGCAACCGTTTTCATTTTAAATCCCTGTATGTTCTTAAATTAGACAATAAACTCTACCATTTACCGTGTAAAAGTAATTTTCATATTTTATACGTAAGAATTGTGACGTCACAAGATTTTTCTTTAATTAACACGAAAGAATTTCGAACTAAGTGTAAAAATTCTTTAACATGTGAATTACACGTTTTATTTAGTTGATACCACAATGAGATGTAGTTTGGGAACAATAAGTAATCAAAACAAATAAAACACCAAACTGATAGAAAATAATAAAGGCAACCAAAAACTAATGAAAATAACATTATGAGTGCAGAAGATATTAAACGAGTAATGAACTGTAAATTTTATAAAATTAAACAAACAATGATGAATAGATAATTTGCATGTTTGTCGACTACTTTTGCCGATTTCTGTATCACTCTGTGTAGTTTACATGTCAAATATCTCCTATTTGGACACTTTCTTCTATTCCTGTAAGGAAAACAGGCTACTGTACAATTATTTTAAGTGAATAAAGACGTTTTTTTTATAAGTAGACAAAGGTTACGAATGACTAATAATTTTATTTACTCAAAATAATTGTTCAATGGCCTATTTTTTCCATAGTAGAAGAAAGTGTCTAATTTATTTTGTCGTTAAGTACACACTTATATTAGGGTATTAAATAGCAGAAGAAAATAGTAGTAATTAAAAAAAATCTTGTCACGTCATCACTTTTACAATATAAAAGATAAAAATTATTTTGCCACGGCAAGTCCATTTTAGAACATACAGGATGGCTATTATAAGTGGCTCACTCAAGATATCTTGCTTATTCTTGTCTGCATGAAAATATGCTTCAGATAAAAGATGTAACATGCAGGAAGAGCTATTTTTGGCCACAGTCAGATCTTCATATATTTGAGACCACGTAGAGTCTTAGTTTTTAAAGATAGCAAGACATTTTCTTAGTAGAAATTCTTTGCAAAATTGAGGAAGATTGAACCATTGCACTTATTTTGACGTATATGCCCTTATGATGCTTGCATCCTCTTGAGACAAAACGTTTAATTAAGATTTGTAACTTTTTGTAACTCTCTCCTGTCATTCGGTATAACCAAAAGCCTATTGCACCAAACTTTGCAACTATTCACTTTTCATTTTGCAATTTCTAATAAAAGATACATCGCACGCAATAGCGAAAACGCGAAGTAAAAATGAGAAGTTCTTTGGAAAAAATGTATTTAATTGCACTGCACTGTACAAAAGAATCACTTTTGTCAGTTAAGTATATGAAAATTAAAATTTTGCAAAGTGCAAATTGAAAAAATGTGGTGCAATAGCACACAAATTAATTATTCATTTCTCCACTCTAATTATGTTACAAATTGAATATTTGCAAGGTCTGTCGTTCTTTTCAAGGCAGCAGCGTAGTCATATTCGATAGTAAAGTGCGATGCATTTTGATTTTTTCTATTAGATACGTATCGATAACAGCTCTATAATTTATGTATTATGTGTAATACCTTCATATACTGCATTATAAGTAGGTGGCAAAGTCATTGCATTTAAATCTGTTGTTCACCGCGCAAGAATGGCTAATCAAAAAGGCGGCATTTTGATTATTTTATTAAAATTTATTTTTATATGGGATTGCTCAGTATTTTACTTGAGCCCAAAGGGGACCTTCTTCATGTCAGTATCGTGTTTCCTTCATGTCAGTTTTAGGGTTCAAAAGAGACTCGCCATGTCAGTTTTTGAAATCCGAAGAGGAAATAAAAAAATAAAAATCCCAAGAAGAAGAAAGTAAGGTAAATAATTAATAAACTAATAAACGATAGAAAACTTAAAGTAACTTGTAGCTTAGTAATTTTCCGATGTATTTTACTACTCTACAACTTATACTAATCGTCTCCTTGATTCCCGCTTATAGGGACAACAATTAGTGCGAAAAGTTTAAACAGAATAAGTAAGACAGAGAAGTACAATAAGCATACGTGCTTAAAATGCAAGCAAATGGTGAGTGGTGGAATGTTTTATTCCCCTATAATTTAAGGTAACACCTAGTATGTAACTACATAAAGAGTACAATTTACTTACCGAAGGGTTGCCACACAGTCTTACAAGTTTTTTACCTGCAAGGCAGGTAAGTAGTAGTTTGTTATAATGGATTAACCGGAATACTAGGTTAGATTTTTTTCCACCTGAGACATGAATAAACACGAATCCAAGAACAAAAGTTAGGAATAATCAATAAAACCTCGTGACTGAAAATTAGGTCCGCACAAAATATTACATAAGTAAGGCTGGCCAGTAATTATGTGCTACTATGGGTTTTTCGTATTAGATAAACATTCTAGAATTTACGTATGGATTACAAATTCTTGCTTTAATTTAATTTACTTGTTTTTGTGTTGTGATCTTCTTTTTTAAGAAACACGATAAAAATTAAATGAACATCACAAAATCTCAGAATATGCCCAAAACAAAATACAGTCGAACTTCGATAACTCGAACCGCAATAAGACAAAACTGAGTTCTCGAAATAGTGGCAGATTGCGGAAAAAGACTTCATACATAGAGCAATTAAAATAAATTTTAAGTTGAATTTTTCTTAATTCATTTGTAATTTTTCTGCCATATTGTAGAAAGTAATGACGCCATCAAAATTTTCTTTAATGGCAACGTAACATTTTTCTTGTATTCTCCGATAGCTCTAAGAGTTCTCTTTTTAGTAATATAAAATCTGTCATGCGTTACAAAACAAGAAAAAAGGCAATTTAAGTCATTTGATATTAGGTTACTTCAAAGTTAACAAAACCAAGGAACTAAAAGTAAACAACAGAATTTTTATTCAATAGTGTATGATTCAAAATTCAATAGGACGTTAGATTAAATGCTCAAAATGTAATTAGATGACAAAAAATTGATAGAAAATGTGATAAAAGAACTCCCTCTGAGACTTATTTAGCTTCTTTAAACCACAAATGAAAGAATTTTATGAACTGTTGACTGTTAACATAACTTAAAAACGAATATTTGGAAATTTACTCCTGCAATAACTACACAGTTTTTGCGGTCCGCACGGTAAAAAAATGCTGATCTTGATTGCGTTTGGTCGTTTAGGTACAATTTTAAAGTTCACTCTGGACAGCTTGGTAATGCCCAAACTGATAAGTAGATTCTTGCTGAGTGTCACTTCATTACTTCTAGCATTGCAAGTTAAATTTCGTTATGAATTCAATTTTTACAGGAAAAAAATCAAAAAGTGTTAAATCTGTAATCTCAGCGGCCATTTGGTAGTTCCATATCTTCCATTTCTTTTATTTAAAATACATAAAGTAAATATCTTCGTACATCATTGAAGCATCATCTTGTTGATACCAAATGTTGTCGTTAGGTAGGTCATTTGGGAATAAAACCGCTAACGTTGATGAATGGAATCGTCTCAATGAATGACTACTCTCCCAAGAACATGGGCAAAAGATCGTTACTGTTAATTGATACGAAAAACCACTAATCCTAATAGCCTGCCGCCTAAGATCCTCAGAGAGACATTCAAGCTGAAACGCTGTCAATGTCTAGATTCGATAACAGCGTGGGGATAAATAAATTGATGATAATTCAGATTCAAAGTTTACTTAATAATAGTAAAACAAAAGCAAAAGAGTTTATTTTATTAATAAACACAAAATCTAGATTTTAATTAAAGAAAAATAATATTCATGCATATAATTTAGTTATTAGGTATGTGGTATGGCGTAGAAATAATAAACCACAAATTAGATGAAGAACGTCTTGGCACACAGTATGTTACTTCCTGCCCGGTAGTTCACATATCCGAAGATCACTCTCCAACAGTATCACCATATTACAAAGGAACTATAATTTATCCTTCTGGTACCAATTATGGATCAACCTACCAAGATGGACAATATCAACCAACAAGAAATGACAATAACCAAGGTAAGTTCTTCCCCACTTACAGGTTGTAAGTTAGACAAGTTTAGATATTTTGGACAATGTCACCCCAGTAAATCAATTACGTATCACTCCATCTTTAAACCTTCCGAAAATTTTCATGTTTTCCTCAAACTGCTTTCTGGTTATTATTATAGCGTTCAGAAAGTTTCTTACAATTAAAAGCAATAAGTATCTTATTTCTTGATTTAGGAACTTATTATGGTACAACCTACGGTCAACAAACCCAATACGGAAGAACTACATACAGAGGATCAACAAACTACCAAGGTCGTAAATACAGTCCCGATGAGTATCCCAGGCGATATGCTGACGACATGAAGCGTTTGCGGTTGTTATGGACAGATAATGGTGGTCAAGTAGAATACACTGTAAGATACAATATGTCCAAACCTGGCTTTTGGATCTCTTCAGGGCCTCAGAATGGTAATTTAACTTAGTAAGGAAATTAGAAAACTTTTCACTTAAATTTATCAAAATGTTTTAGGTTCGTCCTTAGAACCGCAATATAACCAATTTGCAGGAACAATACAAATTATAAAAGCCGTTGGTAATCATTTAGTTTTAACATTTTGCCATCGACTTCCTGATCAGCAACTATATACGGTTATTTTATCAAGAATACCAAGATTAACTAGACACGAAATTAGTGATGTGCATGATCTTCTCACGCGTCGTGCATTAGAAACGAACAATATAAAACGAGTATGTTACAATAACGGAAGTGTCAATATTTATTTAAATGTATTTTTACTCATGTACGTAGTTGTAACTTTGGTCTTAAAAATTGTATAAAATTTTAAATGATTTAAGTTCGAGGATAATTTGTACGCTCATTTACATTTTCTAAATTACCTCTAATGAATTTTTTCGTTTGTAATACTATCTAAATGCAAAATAACATTAATGTAGGCACCATGTAAAATCATACATGGTGTTACTCTAATTTTTTACGTTTTTTTTGTACAAAACAATAACACGTTCATTATTTGGTACAATTTCCATACGGGCAAAAATAATTAACCTCAATTACAACAAATGACTATATACTCCTACGTTTAGTTATTTAACAATTCATCCAGAAGTACAAAATGTTTGTAAGTAGTAATTATAACGAATAATTGTAGCTTCCTGTACTTCACGACCTCATGATTTGCGTACTGTAAAATATGTGCCAGCGCCAGTTGATTCATGTGACGTACTATTAGTACAAAATTTAAATACTAAAAAATAAAAGCACAATTTGATGTTAAACTTGCAATTTTTAGATTTTAATAAGTGTAATTTCTAATAAAACCGATATTAGACTAATATAAATAATTTCTCTAATTAGATCGCTATATTTACTAGACTTATAATTACGTTGACTTTTTAGAATTTATGTATAATTTGTTATTGTTTAGATTTTTATAATATTCATTGTTAATAACTGGATTTAATAAGCATTTTTATTGAAAAATAAAATTTTTCTGTTAAAAACTGTGTTTCATAAAGTCTGACATTAATAAGATTATAATTGCATCGTTCCAATTAGATGTAGGTAGTAATTTTCTTTACATTTTGTAACTTAATTGTGAATTTGGCAAACGTTCGCATACAGGGTGTTTTAACGATCTGTGCTTTTAACATAGGATGGAAATAATGAGATTATTCATGATTTTACTGAATAAGATATTTGAAGGCCAAAAATTGTTTGAAATTACCCATAATTTTAATAATTAAAGTATAAGTTGAGCGTAAGATTTAATTTAGATTTTGATGATGGTCTGGAACATATTGGAAATGCTTCATCCCTTCTCTCACTCGGGTAGAATAAACAATTCTATAGATCAACTTTAATCATAATACATGAAAACAAATAAAACTTGTAATATAACATGTCACTTTCAAAAACTGCACCAAACTAGTCAGTTGACAGCCTTTGGTTGTGCATTATTTTAATATAAATTCATAATTAATAATAAAAAGTAAAAATGAGATTTATTATGATTTAAACTACTATAAGGCAATCAAATCATGGAAAACTAAATTTTTCCTATTGTATAATTTTTCAGAATTTAAAATACCATAGTTATCATAATTAAAGATAGGAAATGACAGATACAATAAAGTACATTATCAAATTGAAAATACATGTAAACACAAAAAATGAAAAAGTCTCTACTATAAATGCATATGTCCAGATAATCAGTTTAAAAAACAATAAATTATATTTTTATAAATTATTAGATTAACGCAAGATTTATCTTACTTCCCTTTAGACATATCTTGGCTATCTCAACATTAAACAGAAACTGAATAAATTGAATGGACCAACTCTAACCATAAGATACCAATCTATGTTAACTTCTGAACTTTCATTTAGAATAACAGCAGGGTCTGGTTTTCATTCAATATAATTAAAATATCGTCGCTTTTGTTCATTAAATTCGATTCGAATGAAAAGATACTGAACAAATTTCAACATAGGATTTAGCAAGTAATAAATAAAAGAAACTCTGCTTTACTTTTTGTTCTGTTTTTAATCTTTAGAATTTAGCTAAATATAACTAGAATTGACTACTTTTGTTGTATTTTAAAATCTTTATATCGATTCTACTACACATACAATAAGATTCTATCAGTAATGTTTTATAAAAAATAAAAATAGCTTTGAAGTGGCCTATAGATTGATATAAAACATGTAGGGTTTAAGAAAAAATGAATGCCCACCCAAGACGTGCTGACCAATCTCATGTGAGGAAAACGAACCGATAGTTCTATTGAATAAAACTGTAAGTCTGTTAACCCTTCATGGAACATTAAAAATTTCAGACAATCTTTAATCAAAATTAGTTTAGAAAATGACTTTTCCTAATTATATTCGGCAATTTTGAACATCTTTTCTTCTGAGAAAAATCTAAAATTGTCTTAACAATAACTAGTCCAGTCAATGAATGCCCAAAAGCGAATTGTAGAGGACATGGAATGCGGGAGAATTTTTCTCTTGAGGAATGTGTTGGGGGTAGTTAGCAGGCTAAGATACTAAAAGTTCCCGCCCCTAGCCCTGCCGCTTCAGGAGGAGAGGGGGGTTGGAAAGGTCCCTGTTTTCGGTTTCTTGCTTATAACTCGGAAACGACGCGTCGTACGGTACAAAGGATTCCCTACAAAATAAAAGATAATTGTATTTCCTGCAAGACTGTCTATATTCATTTTCTTTCTATGTGTTACAGTTTCCGAGATACTCGCCAGCGAAAATCGATAATTTTTGACAAACTTTTTTTTGCCTCACATTTTTCGTCAAACTTGTCCTTCTAACTCCTCAGCCTTATGTTCTACAGGAAAACCGTCAGAGAAGAAGTTGTAGAGCATTCAGTCCTCTTTAGAAATTTGTAATAGTTACTAATTTATCTTCTACAGGTCAGAAGTTACAGCAATTTGAAGGTTTTGGATACATTTCGTGATTTCTCAAGAAAATGCAATGAATGCCCAAAAAGGGGGTTGTAGAGGAATTCTTCTCTTGAGCAATATGTTGCCGGTAGTAAGGAGGCAAAGATACTAAAAGTCCCCGACCCTAGCCCTGCCGCTTCAGAGGGGGGGTGGAAAAGTCCCTTTTGTCGGTTTTTCGCTTATAACTCGGAGATAGTGCGTAGTACGGCGAAAAGTATTCCTTACAAAATACTAAATGATTAAATTTCCTACGCGAATGTTTATATTCATTTTCTTCTAATGTGTTATAGTTTCCAAGATATTCGCCAGCGCAAATCAATAATTTTTAAAAAACTTTCTTTGCCTCACATTTTTCGACGAAGTTGTCCTTCTAACTCCTCAGCCTTATGTTTTTGGAAAAGTCGTCAGACAGGAAGTTGTAGACCATTACATTTCCATCACAAATATGTATATTTAATAATTTATGTTTGACAGGTCAGAAGTTACAGCAATTTGAAGTTTTCGGATAAATTTCGTGATTTCTCAAGAAAACTATACTTTCATTATTATTGTTATTTAAGTATTAAGAAACTGGAATTTGCCAAGGATACGTAAGATTTTTCTTAAATTCCAGTTTCTTAATACATACACGTATTTTGTTAATTGATACATAGTAAAGAGTAGGCTTAGTTCCTTGACATTTCGTTAATTATTTCATAGAACATGAAACGTCAAATGCAACGTGCCGCTATTATAAAA
>VTPC01006736.1:24506-105171 GCA_011009095.1 Ignelater luminosus | reverse complement strand
TATATTAATAATCAATTTGAAGGAATAAATTTGCAGTAGTAAACTTCATCTTAGTTTATTATCATTTACTGGAATCTTCATTTATTATGTACATATTTATGTAGACATGAAATGACATAAAGTAAATAATTTGTTTCGGTAACTTACTGTTGGAAAAACAAACCACCTGTTCAGCAATTACTGCCTACGTTCTTATTCTCACTTTATTAGACTAGCTTTACCACGTTTTGATATTTACCAACATGGTAGGTAAATACCTAGAAATATCTCACAAGGATTGGCACATATTTACAATGTGGAATTATAAAACGACTTCATTTCGTCTACTTTTATGTAAACAAGATGAGAAATCATATTACATCTTAAATTTATACAAGCACAACACAATTTTATTTATTCTGAAAACCACGTCAGTCGCTATTAGGAAGGCTCTCTAATTATCCTTATCTTTACAAAAAGGTTGGAGGGTAGAAACGCGTTGAAGTAGTTTCCAACAGTTGCTTTTAACAATCTTCTTTTGAATTCGCCTACATAAATGGTATTTTTTATTTTGTGTCGAGAGAATTTTTAATTTGAATTAAAACCAGAATTTACTAAAATAGAAGATTAACAAAAGAAGAAAAGATAGAAACCTGTATAGAGATCGAACTTCACCTGTTTTAAAATACGTAATTGTAATATACGCGAGTATCGAAATGGTTTTGCATGGATAAACAATGTTAAAACAACAATGGTTTTTAGTGTTCACAGTCTGCTACACATACAGCGTAGGTAGGTACTAATGTAAGAGTTAGTTATTGATTTTCAATTTTATTGAAAATATTGCAGTCAATTCACGCCTATTGCGTTTAGAGAAAAGACTATTATTCATTTTTGTTATTTAACAACATTCATTTCTTTGAAAAGGTTATGACAGAGTCACGTATGGTATCCACCGACATTAAAATAAATTTTGAATTAAAATCGTATTTATTTTGTAATACTAAAAATAGTTATACCGTGATACAAACAGCAAAAATTCTGTGTACGTAAATATTTCACAAAAGCACCTTAATTTAATTTCAAAATCGTAATCTAACTCGAAGACTTCCTTTTGAACTTAATGGTAACACTAACTTAATTATTGTAATTGAATGCAACCTCTCAAATGCAAATTCAATATAAAAGATACGGCGAATGCATACCTACTATAGGAAATTGATGAACTTACTTCCTCTTCTAACTACATAAACATCAATTTTTTAATATTGTTTGCCCAAATTTTTACTTCTACTTTCTACTTGAAAGATGGTAAAAGTAAAGGTCTATAATAAAGAAAATTTCCTTAATCCTTCTCTATTCTCACAGATTAACAAATATGAACGCATAGTACTTTATTACTAAAATCTTTTCATAAATATCATTTTTACCATCTAAAATTGTATATCATTTAGCAGTCTGTGAAATGCTTATAGGTAACGTTTTATCAGCACTACAAAGTGGTTCCATTGTTGTTATCCGAAAGACTCGATACATCTTGTAGTTGAATTTATAGCAAAATGTAAATCTTTAACTTTTATAAATAACTAATATAATTTTCCTCTTGTCAGTGAAAATAAAACAACAATCTAAGATAATAAATATAAGTGAATATAAAAATCAATCTAACTCTAACCTCAATCTATAAGAATTTTAATAAAAAGCCATAACTTAAAGCACAAGAAAGTTTAACATTGAAACGTAGGGTCGTCTTTAAATTTGATATTCTGAATAAAATCCGTATTTCAAACATTCACAATCAATATCTTATGCCTTCTAGCTAACTGAAAAGGAGCTATGTGATATTGCTGCTTTTAGATAGCATCTTCTGCATGCTTGTTACTTCTGGTTATTATTTATAAGATGTTTTCCTGGATATTTTAAATTTACATGTAAATGCAATTTGCGGTTTGTAGAGTTAAGTGCCGATTATCGGCTGGATAGGAAAAAGTAAAAAAGAAAGAAATCAAACATTTCTATTTTTCCATTGTACTTTCTAACTGCACTGGAAATATTGTTATGTTATGTGTATTTATATACTGCACGAGGAGTTATTTTGATTTTTAAAAAATAAAATGCAAAGTGTATTTTACTACAGAGATACGAGTACGTTAGCTGTATGAATGGATACAGATATAACAATAGCAACTGGTTGGTTTCTTGCTTTTTCTGGTTGCTCTTTTGCTATTCTGTTTCTCTTGGTAACATAGAAGGTCAAATAGGCTGAGTTTGCTACTACGAGGGTTGCTATTTATATTTCTGACCTAACAATGAAGAAACAAGTATTTATGATCGAAACTAGTTTTATTGTTTTTCAAAATATTCTCCATTAAGATTGATACACTTTTCCATGCGTTTGAACCAATTTTCGAAGCACTTTTTCCACTCTGTTTGAGGCAGCTCCAAAATATGCGTTTTGAAACAAAAAACGGCTTCTTCTGGTGTTGAAAATCGGTGACCACGCAGTTTGTTTTTGATGTACGGGAATAAAAAGAAGTCATTGGGTGCCAAATCAGGGCTGTATGGTGGATGGCCCATCAACTCGACCTTCTGGCTGGTTAAATATTCAATTGTTTGAGCAGCGGTGTGAGAGCTTGCATTGTCATGATGAAGAATGATTCGCCTCTTCTTTGAAGTTTTCGAATTTCTTCAATGACTTCTGGCAAACAAATGGTTGTGTACCATTCAGAGTTGACCGTCTTACGTTGCCACATGACCGGTAATGCCAAAGAAACAGGCAACCATTTGCTTCGATGTGCTTCTTCCGCGAACAACTTTTGTTGGATTTGGCTCGTCTTGAAAGACCCACACAGTTGATTGCTGTTTTGTTTCGGGGTCATATGCGTAGATCCATGATTCGTCACCTGTGCAGATGTTATACACAGCCTTTGATGCATCTTTCGCAAATTTTTTTAACATTTTAATGCACCAGTCGACGCGAGCCTTCTTTTGAGCATTGGTCAGGTTATGCGGGATCCAACGGGAACAAATTTTTTTTACGGCCAAATGATCATGTAATATCTTGTTGATGCTAGTCATACTAATGCCCAAAGATGCCTCAATCTCACGGTATGTCACATGACGATCTTGTTTAATCAGTTCACGCACAGCATCGATGTTTTCAGGCACAACGACAGATTTTGGACGGCCTTCACGGATTTCGTCCTGGAGTGAACATCGGCCACGTTTGAATTCATTATACCAATTTTTTACAGTGCTGTAGGATGGAGCTTCATCGCTATATAATGTATTAAGTTCATTGATGCACTCTTGTCGTGATAATCCACGTTGAAAGTTATGAAAAATAATTGCACGAAAGTGTTCACGGGTCAATTCCATTTTTTACTAGAGAATGCACTTTTCAATTAACTGCAAACAACACTAATCGCACTCAAATGACAAAATGTTGTGGTTGAGGTTATGTTCAACAATGTAAAGTTTACACCGGAAATGTCAGCTGACGCCTGGAAACAGTCAGTGTTGCCAAGGCCAGAAATATAAATAGCAACCCTCGTACTATACTCTCAACAAAATTAAACTCAAATTATGGTTATCGTTCTGCTGCGAAGCATCAGTAGTCTCTTCAGTTATGGAAAGTAATAATTTGTAATTGCTAGACTTGATATTATACAGAAAGGAGGGTGTATAGTCTGGTCAGTCTAAGTGGAGATGTCCAGTTGTACGCTGAGTTCACGCAAAAGCAACTCCTACTATAATATCTCGAGGACTGCTTAGGAATTATCTTCTTTTAATAAGTGGAAGTGGCTTCTAACTATGAAGCAGGCAGAACGTAACCCTCAGTGTCTCAACGTAGTTGTTTTATATTCAACTATAAGTTATAAGTTGTCCAAGCACATCTATCCTAAGCGTGAGAGTGAATGAAGGAGTGTACAGAACAGTCACGTTAATTTCTGCCAACAGAGAAAGATGAGAACGGCATTTCATATAGGTGGTTGCTAGGCGCTCGTTCAAAGAATGGCAAGATGTTTCTGAAATAACCTCCAAATTCGAAGTGCAGTTTTTGAAATTATCACAAAAGATTGCTAGAGGGTGTTTGAACTTCGTTTTGATGGAGTACGAAAAATATCGAGTACATGATTTCGGTTGAAGTCGATCAATATACCCTTCTTGGTGTAAGTGACTGAAAATGAATGAACGAGAGGTAGTTGGGCTGCTTAGAACTCCGCTTACCATTTGGTGATGAAGTGGATAATCACAGTTGTACGCACGAGAACGTGGTCCTCGTGGATAAAAAGATACAATAAGATGGAACACGCGCAAACTAGGCGGCTTGAAATCACCTGTCAGTGGATGATAACTGATGTGAGAAGCCCGTAATCCCGCAACTTGCTTATTATAGAGTTGGTGTAAGATCGTCGGTTGGTCACTTGTGGAGGCCTGGGATCCCAGACCCAGAATATAGCGTCCATGCAATAGTTGTGGTGTTGAGACGATCGAGAATCCCAGTATGAAACGATACATATATTTCAATGATACAGCGTTGCATATGCCGTACTCGGTTTTGAAATACGTCCAGCCAACAAAGCGCGCCAATGACGCGACTTTACCTACGATAATACATACTTAGTTACGATCACCTGGATAATAATGGTAAGAAAAGTGGTATTTTGCTATTAAGAAGCACATCACTGCGAGCATTTTAGCCGCGATGGTGATAAAACGGATGGATAAAAAGCGTTCACAGTTGCACTAAAATGTCGGTGGGTAATGTGGTACGTCACCCCGTCAGAGCTTTATCACAGAATCATTCTGAACAACGCGGACAGCTTAGTAACTGCTGTAAACAGGCCTTTACCGGTGGTCCAAATTGAAGGGACCTTTAAAATGGAAGCGGTAGTGGTACAAGTGGACTGCGTCCAAAATTGTCAAACTCCAGTTAGTCTTACCAACGTCTTCAAGTAACCACACAATAGACACTGGACCCTTTCTTCCTGACGAAGTTTATGGAGCCGCTAGATTCAAGGCGCAAAACCAGGGTAAGCGATGAAAGTTTTGTAAGTGTAGATTAGCATTCAGGGATTGCAGTTTGAGTGTCCCGTGGATTACTAAGAGATTGTAAAGGATTGACTCTAAACGGAGTATAGACATCGGTTCAATTCCACTTGTCAAGAACATGACCATTAGTTGGAAGAGAAGTTAAGTCGGTTGTCCCAGAGATTCAGGCAAACATCGCGTTAACTGAATTTATTTAACTTTTTAAGAAATTGAGACGACAAAGTAAGATAATCTGTGTTTTAGTGGGGTTTGGATTGACCGGAATCAAGTCTCCAGCTTGACACTCGCTCAGATATCGGGAACCGACGGTGACGGTAATCGACTCTGTCCAAACTGCTG
This sequence comes from Ignelater luminosus, assembly GCA_011009095.1. NCBI lineage: Eukaryota > Metazoa > Arthropoda > Insecta > Coleoptera > Elateridae > Ignelater > Ignelater luminosus. Next base: position 99,798 of record VTPC01006736.1, on the reverse strand, counting down.
TGTCGTCTGCATATTGGTGTTGGCAGTATGAAAGGTTACTTATTTACAACCATAGGACTTTATCTGAATGACCATAAGCTTGTGCCAAAGCCAGACTTTGTCAAAAACATGCTCCATATCAAATAAAATAGCAGCAATACAACGATAATGGTACTTCGTCAAGAAGATCGGCAAAGACTTGAAATGTTATCTATGGGTTAGAAATAACATGAAGGTGTACGATTCTGATAAATGTTTTTGGTCAGTTAGATATTTCAGTTTGCTCCAGACATTGAAACGGTTTTGTTACGACTTGAGAGCCTGAATCTAGATATGGGTATGTTTCTTTGGGGCCCTGTAGAGCTTGATAATTCTGCTCAGTTACTCACTGTTGGGGGAATCACCGAGCAGCCAATTGCAATTTTCTTGTTAGCCGCAACGCTGCGCTTTATCCTAGTGAATCGGAGAAACACAACCAAAATTCCATTGACGTTTCCTTATCCCCCCAGATGCATAGCTTTGAATCCATCTTCATCTAGAAACAGTTTGCTTTTTAGTTTCTTAAATTTAGAAACGCCAGGAAAAGGATATTGGATTCGTTTGTTCTCTGATGATCTCTAGAAACAAAAAAATGAATAATTTCGGATTCTGAAGCTTTAGAAATTTTTAAACTGCTTATAACTATAAATTTATAATTATGTTACTTTTTCCTTATTAAAGTTTGCATTCAAAAGGAATGTTGACTTAATAACTTGGTAACAAACAGTTTATTACATAAAATATCTGATAGAAACAGATTAGAATCTCCATGCACAGAGATTTATCGATTTCAAAAAGTGAATTTATACTCGGTTGTTGCAAAATTAATATCGGAATTTTAATTTATCAGTAGACAAAAAAATATTAGTTATACAATACAAACGCGACGCAACAGCAAACTTTACGTAGTATGGCTCAGCTTTTGTAGTCTAATTTCCGGTTAAGCGTATACATCTATCATTAGAAGACTTAAAAGGCAACTTCAATTTTTGCAGCTGAGATTGGTAGGTTTTTGGCCGTGACTACGTGCTTGCTGCATCTATGGATTTTCGGTGATCTTGTAATTAACACACTAGCAGATTATTGACCTTTCAAAATAAAATGACAACCCGACAGTAAACTGAAATAGAGATTCCCAGACAAACTAAAATGGTATAATAAAACGATTTCCTTTGGTGGTTTAACGATCAGCTCTGGTTTCAATCTTTTTCAGAGGAAACTCTTTATTTTTCTACTTTTATGAAAACCAATCAATTTGCACTTTTAAATAAAAATTAATGCTCTGTCGATACCAATCGCAAACAGAATTTAGGATGTCATTTTATAAAACTATAAAAGTATATATAAAAGGTAATTTATGGAGCCGAGAAATTTCTCGAGATCTTTCTCCAATTCAATGATCGCAACGATTTGTTACAATTACGTGAGATGCTGATTTTTCACGTAGAAAAGTTTTCTAAAGTAGTCTGTCAATGCTCGTTATATTTAATTTCCTTTTACATTTTCTCCCTTAGCTGCTTTGTATTTATCTTCCTCTAACAATTCAAATTGCAAATTCGATTCGATGCAATTTTCTTAAACTGGCTACGTGCTTGTGATAAATTTTCATTGCAGTAAAATAATGAAGTATAAGAAAAATACACCATTCTATACTAAAATAATTTTAAAAAGTAAGAGATATCAAATACGTTCTTTTCTACTTACATAAAATATAACGTGATAATCCACCCTATTTATTGTTAATACCAAGGTGTGAAAATCACTTCTAATTATAAAATGTCAAGATAATAAATACGGTTTAATTTGCAATGTGGCATTTAAATTTTGGATAGGTATTTAGTAAACCAAAACGAGACATAATATCTATCATTTATAATATTACTTTATCCCTTCTATTACCTACCCCCTTTTACATAAAACCAGTTCAGTTATTAATGTTACTTTATACATCAACCCATTTTAATTAAAACAAATCTTCATAATACACGCTGCTCGATAAATCACAGTTATTTGGATGTGAAAGATTAAAAGTTAAACGAAATGAGCCGAAAAATAGGTACGAATTTTTCAGAGAAAACGAAAAAACAAATAAACTCCCCCAATTTATAGCATCGAAAATAAACAGTAAACGAAAAAACACAAACCCCAGTTTTTATTGTCCATATCTGGATTTTACAACCCTACTCAATATTCTGAGTAAGTTTAGATCAGTAAACCTTGAGCTATCGCAATAATAAATTACATGTTTTATGTTAAAATAAGTAATGAATGTTTTCGAAAAATTTAAACGTACAAGGTATCTAAAATAGATTTTATGAAGAGATAGTACACTATTTTCGGAATATTTTTGTATAAATAATAATCCAAAGGTATTATGTAGTTTTAAATTCTAAATGTTGGCAGAATTTTAATTATAAACCAGATTACGTTAATTAGCTTTGTTTGTGCACAAAGATGGTAATTTGTTGAGGTTCTAGTGACTAACAATAATGATTTTTAAGAAATAAAACGCAAACAATTTATGTAGAGGTACTTGACTTTTCAAAGGGATCGCATTCAATGTTAATTAAAAATTATTAAGAATTTAGAATCTTCTAGCTATCTATTACCATGCCAGACGGCAAAATTCATTCAGGCTTATTTATATTTTATTATCAAATATTTTGGTTTTAGTATGACAAATAGTACAAGTTATACAATTGATTTTTTAGAATCAAAGAGCTTAAACGCTATCCAATTTCCTTTGTGAAGGATTAATTTGATGGTTAGTTTCATTGTTTCGTTTTCATGAAATGACAAATTATTTTGCGTTATTCAGCTAAAAAACTTTTTATTTTACTTTCTTGGGCTTTTTCTTTTCTTACTTTATACGAATGAAGCTACTGTTTCAACAGCATTTACAATTGTTTTCCAATCGAAAACCACTAGTTTGCGTTTCCTTTTCTCAACCAATAGAAGAGTCTAATTAAATGATTTATGAAATTGCAGTCGTTCTAAGTTCCAATAACAGAATTGCAACATGCGAAATGCAGCATCTGACTATATTTGTTGGGATTTTTGCTATGTACGAGATCTTTAATCTAGCAGCTATTACTGGAATCGTTTAGAGTGCCTTCATTTCATTTTTTAAAGTTTCATGTCGATTTTGACTTGTTATGACCCAAACACGTTTGACAAAAGATAATAGTAAAAATATGTCGCGTGGCCCAAACCAGTTAAATCACAACTTAGAATAAAGATGAGCAACCAGTTAAAAATATTGTTTCAAACACGAGATGTAGCGCAGCTCAAAAAGTAACAAAGTCCATATATTTTGGAAAAATACCTTGAGCTTGGATCCATTGCTCTCCAAATGTATGAAGTATCCAATTGCTAACCGACATAAATGGCCTTACTCGAATTACTACATAGTTTATTTTTCTAATGGTAAGAACACTACATACAGGTCTGCCAATTTAAACGTTTTATGTAGAACATCGTAATTTAAAGTGCTTTTCCTGCTAAAAGTTAAATTTATCAAAATATTTTCTACGTATGATATATTTCTTAGACTTGTTCATTTTCTTTTATTACATCTACATTATCTAAAATGAACTGTGAGAAACAGAGGTCAAACCTTGTTTTATATGATATAGAATTATCTAGATTCTACTAACTTCCTATGAAGAAACAAAACGTCAGTTCACTTCAGAAAGATTCTATCAACAACAATACTATTGTCTATACCTACATGCTATCCAGTAGTCGAGCCTACAATAGACTCACCAAAGATTAGTGTGCTACTAAAGGCTTATTTCTAATGCTATTATACTATAACAGCTTTACAGCTGAAAAGAAAACGCAATGAAACACTTAGGGACTATGACCTTTCTAAAGTCTGAGCAGCCGTGTCCTGATTACAAGGTTCATCGTTATAAGCGTTGCTCATATCTTTTGCGTTTAAAAGTTGACCTATTAGATCTATGAAAAGCTAAACAAATTTTCCTTCACTGTTACCAAATCTGGAAATAGTGGAGTTGAAATCAGTCGCTTTTCTTGGCCAACCCATAAAAGAGCATATTAAGTATTTTGCCAATCATTTACTGGAGAATGCTGTCCGTAAAACCAAATTTTAAAAATACTCTTACGGCACTACCTCATAATTAATAACCTTAAATTATCACACCGTTAACCTATATTTTGATTTTGCTGAATCGTCATCAAGTTATGTTTTTTCTTGTAGGTGCTATACTTGACATTTAAATTATTTCATAGCTACAACTGTGACCTTTAATTAATTTATTGCGGAAACTACTGTCTGAGAAATCTGCGTTGATTCCCTTCAGAAAGCTGTACAGGAGTTTTATGATCGTTTCTTCTTTATCGAAGTTAGCATTTGATCAAGAAATTTTAAGAACTGTTTTCGGATACTTTTGATGGTATAGAGTCCACTTTAAACAGGTTATCCTTAAGGTTGCATTTGCAAAACACGTGTAAGAAACGACTTGGTAACACTCTCAGATACGGTTCATGCAAAAAAGGAAGAAGAAAACGCACTTTATAGCTAACAAAAATATTCTACAGATTTTATGTTTAATATTCTTCAACGGTGAAATTAAAAAATGTTTCTAGTCGCCCTAATATTTTCTCAGTGTATAAATGGTTGAGTGCCCAAACAGAAAAATACACAAGTCTCAAATACACAGCTTTAATCCACAGATACCAAAATCAATAATTAATGTCCAAACCAGTTTTTGGAACTTTCATCAGTATGTGGTATCGAAGTAAGCCGTAGTGGTTACAAAAAGATACGATTACGTACCCACTACTCAGCTATGCGCTCCAAACTCAAAACACCGACTTTTGACCCTTAACTTGCCCATTCTTCTTCTTATGTTGGTGAAAATTATTTTGACCACAAAACATGACTTGATTTGGGATTGCTAAAGCTCCATCCGAAAGGGAAAAAAGCGTGTACCCTTCTGAAAAACTCGCCATTGCAGACATGTAATAATATTAAAAGAGCACAAAACGACTTAAATCGAAAATCGGCTTTCATGAAATGGATATACTGTCGTCGCCAAAAAGAATGTAACGCTTTAACGGCAATTCTGTCCAAAGTATTTTATTTTTGTAACAAACAATATTAATTTTTAAATTGTAATTATGATTCTTTAACTGTATAGTCCTCGGTCGGTATTAGACATTTTTAAAACGTGTCAACTTCAGTATCGATTTTTTTATTGTTGTAACCTCCTCTCTCTGACACCCACCGTCAAAACTTCACATGACAAGTACGGTCGTAGGGCAGCTCAATGAAAACCTCATTTAGTTCTGAGTATTAATGACTAATAAAGGAAGAAAATAGGTGGGTCTAGTCCCTGGCTCAAATCAAGAACTTTTGGAAACTTTTTATGGAACGTGTGTAATACCTCACAACTATATCAATACTACAGCAACATGATTTTCTAAATACTGATACAAAAAACAGATAAAAAAACTAACATAAGTCGATTTTATATTATACTCTGAATATAACAAAGAACGTCTCATGTCAATACGACTTTAGGTGATGGAATGAAACATGCACTAGGTTTGTGGGGAAGGGTCTATTCTTGAATATTTCCCGATTTGGCACAAAATTATACCTTCATAACGACCTCCTTTTGTTTTAAACTGACAATTTCTTTACCAACTCTCACCTTCCTAGTCTCTTAGTTCTCTTTCTATGAACTTTTTTCGTCTACGTATGAAAATTCCTCTAGCATTGCACAGTGAACCGGGTAGTAGGTGCTAGCTTGACAAAATTATTTTTTTAGTAATTTTGTTTGTAGTTGTCACAATAATAATAACTGGATTTATTCATTAAAAAGGAGTTGAGAAATCCTACCGACTGAAATTTTTTCAACATGATGCGCATATTTGCAAATAAAGGAAACTTCTTTACAGAATTATACTTAACTATAAGTAACAATATGCAATCCTAATAATTAGAAATGAACAACAATATTACATTAACCAACTACTATTTCCTTTCGAATCAGAGTCTATTTCAGTTGAATCGAAAGCATAATAAACCTCTTGGTTTATGTCAATTGCAATACTCTAGATATTTTCCACGTGTGACGTTCTCGAAAATTTCGACACTTATGTCTGGTTTCTTGGGCCTTTTCAGATAGCTGCCCAATAGGCAAAAAACAGCTTGTAATAACACTACTTGCGTGGTAAAGGATTTTGTGCAAAATCACGAGCATGGAATACCAAGAGCATGGTTTTAAATATAAATATCTGGTTTTTAAACAACATTTCTCAAAGTTGTCAATTAATTCCGTGGCTAGACGACAAAGCTTGCAATACAAATTTTAAATTTTTATAAGAGCCAAATCAATCCCTGTCCTTTGGGACGACTTTGTAGGATTTTTTAATTTTTTCATCATGAAACCTTTTGTTTGTACTTGTCATCACAACCCCATTTGCAATATAACGTCAATTTGTTTTGATTTTTGAAAATATCACTCCGTAACAAAAGCAATCTGTCCAGTCAATAATCAAGGGTAGTTTGAAGAGAAAACTCTGTACTTATTTCAGTGATTGTAATGGCTATCTAGGATGGTATACAATTTTGTTTTGCTTTTTGAAAAGCATAATAAGAAGGGAAAACATTATGTCCTACATTTATAAGAGTTTTTGCTGTTGATTTATACGCAAAAGAAGTGCATTTTATATCAACATAATGAACCAATGCCTCCACACTTGTTAATCAATCTGTTGTTGCCTGTAATTTGTAATTTCCCGTACTATGATAGATGCCACGTTTCCAATGTCAGACACTATTGTACTTTTTTTGCCCTCATCATAAAGACAGACTTCTGATGAAGAATGCTTAGCAACTAAGTCTTCCACTCGATTTAGTTCTTGTGGAAGATCTCTCAAAAGATTTTTTCGATTAGTCTCCGCCTTCTAATTCTAATTAGAAGGCTGACCTACATTTTCTAATACTCCTTCTAAAAGCTTGAAGATCTCGCCCTGAAGCCACTCTTCATTGTATTTCGTGAAAGAATCTATTTTGTACCCATTTTCTTTCCATCGATCTTGAAACCAAAATGATATACGGCTGATATTTTTTTTAATTAGGCGATTGACCTCGTCTGAATCACATGAGAAGGCTATTTTCTTCATGACAGCTCTAAAGCTGTTCTAAGTTTTCAAAGCTCGAAAAGCTCGATTCTAGATATTAGACCAAGTTACTTCTGTAAAAGGTAAAAAAACACCTCGGAGCAAACAAGAGCAAAAACTAAATGGGAAGTCCTCAAACTTTGGGCTTTTGAATCCATATGGGAATAACTGAATATAAACTTTTTTTGTGTATCAAATCTTGTTACAATGTTAACCGTTGTCTTACAACTAAAATAGTTATTTCAAAACCAACAATTTGTCAGACAACTTTTGTTGCACATAATAATTTGTAGACCAGTGTTGGCGCCTAATTATCTGCAAATAGTTTATCAACGAAGTATGAAAATTCCAATAATCCTCCTTTTCTCTTTCTAATTCAGACATGACTTTTGTCAAGCTAGCATGTACTATGTAGAACTAAGTTTCCCAAACATAGTATCGATATCTTTTAAAAACCCCCATCTCACCTATTCAAGCTAGAACCAAATTCAACTTTAGCCAGCTTAAAATATTGGAGAAGGATCTCCAAATACAGTTCCCTAGTTTTTTCGGTGTATGACATCTCCTTTTCTTATAGAGTAAATGGTGACGGTACATGGTGCTAATCAGGCTTCACTGTATCTAAGAATCATCAAAATCGGCTTGACAGCTTTTTAGATCTAAAAGATGACGATGACTAACAAGGCCATTTTCCGCTCTTTGGCTCTCTTGTTCTTCGATTCTATGGTGCACAATATGACAGTCGTACAAACAATCGAATGAGCTTTCAATGGAGCTATCACATGATGACATTTTTGGGAAGGTGGTTGTCATCAACAAAACCTATGCTATACCATATTCCTCTAACATGTTTCAGGATTTTTCTCAATACTCAGCGAGGCCAAATTATATGGGTGAATAATCTTCATTGAAAAACAAAGTATTAAAAATAGTTGGTCATGTAAATACCATTGTGTTGCGCTGTAGCACATTTTTACAGTTACATTAAGAATCCACTTATAGTTAAGATAGAATCTGTAAAGCGGTGATCTCTTATAATTTCTATTCTAATGACTTTTATTTAACAACATGAGTATAGAGAATGGCATTTTAAAATTTACACAAACAATGATTAACTTTAAAGTAGGTATTTAATAATAATAAAATACAATAGATAACGAAATAAGAATTTAACACAAAATAATTGAAAATCTTTTTAATTCATAAAATGCCCCTTATTTGAACTAACGTCAATCGTTGTCATCTCACTCGAGAATTCTAGTGGGTCATATGTTTCTGAAAAGATTCGCTTTATAGGAGGGTTCGTTGGCATAGCGCATAAAAACGCGGATACGCAACTTGAGTATCTAAGTTGAATTGTGACGTCGAAAGTGGCACTTTTGATGTATTTCGAAATAATATAGAACATCCAGAAATGTTTTACGCTTCCGGCCCTGCGGGTATTAAATTTCCTTCTGGTTATGTAAACAGAAATTTTGAAAAGTTGTGTGTACAATATAAAGCTGTGGAAATATTGTATATCACTTTAAAATAGATGTGATTTTAAGAATGGAAATAAACTAGTGGAAGTTGTTAAAAATGATGCAAAAATTGATTCGAGAATCCTCAACGTCGTGGTAACCCCAAAATAAACTGAGAGAAAAGAGAGAAATCTGTATTTTATAAGGAATATAAAGAGACTAAACTAGAAATTGAAAGAAAGGAATACGGAAAGAGATTTACTTTGAACTGATACAAAAGCATTATTATCTCCTTCCCAGAATTCTTAATACTACCTATTTTTCATATTCTTGAATGGTAAATTTAGACGAAAGAAAATCAGTGATTTTATAAAAAACACCGCCGGTAAATAAATAAAGGAAGATTTTTTTTATTAATTGCTTTAATTTTCAGCTATCATTATATAAAATTTCAGATATTTTCTATTAAAAGCCTATACGTTTTATAGAAATGTAATTTTTCATGCAGGTACACTTTTTAATAAAAACAAATAACATCCACTATCAATTAAGGTTTAACGTGTGATTAATTTGCTTGTCCAAAAAGCACATTCAGTATTTTGTGCCCTTCATGAAAAATGTGCTTTCATTTATCTCGTCATATTTCATTAAAATAGCCAATGAAAATGTAATTCTACAGTTATGAGAACCATAAATTTGGCGCCAAAAACTTGTAATGTGGTTTGTATCGATCCCTATGAAGAATTTTATTTCGTAACAAACAGTATTACAATAAGCTAATGTTCATTATTATATTTATCAAACTTTATCTAAAAATGTAACTAAAGCAAAACAGAAAAGTAACTTTAACATTTAGTCTACGATCTGGAAAAATTGTCGATAAACCCGTCAAGACAGATTTTGTCTTTCTAAATAAATTACTCCTATAATCTTTTTTAACTTGACATACAATTTCAGTAAAATGGAGCGGCAATTTATTCACTTTTATTCGTATTTTATCTCCATAAACATTTTATTAATGCTTGAATTTTTTCAAATGGTTGATCATTAAAAATTTAAATTAATATTTTTAATAAACTTCAACTTAATGAATTTTTTATTCTAAGTATGAATTTAATTACCGTCTGGAACACAATGAAAGATGTTTTCTCTGTTAAGTTACGAGGGCCGGTCAATAAGCAACAAAAAGAATACAAACTGTCTTACTGATTATTATTATTAGCGTACATAAATGTTAAAATAAGTTTAGAATATTGGGATAACAGTAAATAATCATTTTATTTAGTAGTTTTGGTTAACAAATTGTTGTTATTTACAGTATTATTTTTCAATTTGATACTTTGAAATTATACTGGAACCTAATCAAACATGGCCAAGATATTTACAACTGAATTACTTTGCCGTCTTGGTCGTAGATTCATTTTCTTAAAAATTCGGTAGCGGCATAAGTGCTACTAAAACTATTAATATGGAAGCATGGAAACTATAGCGGAAGATCAGGATCAGGAAACAGATGAAAATGAATTCGGTAAGTCATAGAAAACCGCTTGAAAAGTAGATGGAATTAGAAAACAAAGCAATTTACACATCACCGCTTATTTCGTTTAATATTATTTTTATCCAGTTTCTTTTTGTTGATATTAATTACTGTAATACACAAAGTTTAACATTAAAAAGTAGTACAAAAGCTTTTTCTATTAATAGTGTTTACACAAAGAAATATTTTATAAATTCTGCATGCAATGCTTTTACAGAATTGAAGTAGTACATAGTATACCGAAATTATAATGTCTAAACGTTCAATCTTGCAATTGTTCATGGTTCACTGACAAAACCTTCTACTCTCAATCTGCAAGAAAGTTCATCACCATTTATAACAATTAAACTCCAGACCTGCTTTTTACTGCAGCCTTGCATATTATTCTTTTAGCATTCTATATATTTAACTCAAACTTAATCTCAACATTGTTGAGGGCGGGTTAGCCCACTGCGCTAAAAACAAATTTTTACGTTCCTGAGAAATTTAGAAAGTTCTTTATTTTTATAATCGGCAATTGATTTGAAACAAAAAGTTACTTTTGCGTCGCTTTCTAATAAATTCAGATTTTTCAAAATTTTTCAAGTTTTTCGACCTAAGGCAAGATCATACGTCATTTCAAAAACAGGATGTAATTATTTGTATCATATTCCTCAACAGAAGTTAAGTCTTTTTTGTCGCATAACTTTTGTCCCTAAAGTGCGCCGTTTACGAAATACAAACGGTCAAAGTTTAAATAAACGTAAGAGATTTCAATACCGTGTATCTCGGAAAAAGTTTAGGGAAAAAGGTTATAGGGCAAAATAGGCGTAATTTCTGTCGAGGAATGCGATGCAAGTAATTACATTATGTTTCTGAGATGACATATGACCTTGCCAAAGGCCGTTAAACTTGAGAGGTTTTGCATAATTCAATTTTACTAGAAGACGACGCATTCTGTGGAAAAAACTAAATTCTAGATTTTTCAGCAGCGTAACAATTTTTTTGCAATTCTTCGCCTCTGATAAGGATATCAAGCGCAAAATTACGAAAAATATGTAGTAGAAATCTTAGAGTAACAAACTTGTAGAAAAGCTCATCCCGATATCTCATTTTGTTCTTGAAATATTGAGAAAACAAGAAATTTTAAATGAAACTTTGACACCCTACATCTCGAAGACAGTGTATTTTAGAAAAGGCAGTTATATTGCAAGAAAGACTCAATTTTTGTCTGGCAATGCGCCTGTAGTCATTTTAAAAACACCCTGTATTTCATGCAAGAGACTTTAGCAAACGCATGAAGACTTAGCAAAACTGGGCAAACACACACTACAATAAGAACGGATATGAAGATATAAGGTATTTAGTCATTCTAACCGATTTAATCAAATTCTGATTACAAAAATGTAATTCATGCAGTACTGAGATAACTCAAAATTGAATTTAATTAAATCTGTTGCTGATCACTAACTGTATTAGTTTTAACATGAACATTTTTAAGACTCTTCCATGACGATGATTCAGTAAAAATATATTCATACCTTCAATACTATCTTTGTGACTTCCAAATTTTAAAAACGCTTTTCGGGACAATGGTCCAGAATAGTAATCAGGATTTCTTGCTACCAGTATTTGTAATTACTTGCTACTACTAATTGCTTGCTCTTGGGGCAATTCACCCTAGATAACTTTGTCCTCAACTTTACTATCAAGATGGGCAGACAGTTAACTCTGTTAGAACTATCTTGTGCACCGTAGCATCGGAAAAAGAGCACCAAAATGAGGAAAATGATCTTATTTGGCCTTATTTTGTCATTTTCTAGACTTTGAAGATTACCGGATTTTTATGATTTTTGTATATATGTATGATCCCACTGGGGCTCAATAGACATCATGCATTGCCACACCCTCTCCCCAGAGAAATGAGAAGAAAAGCTGGAAGAAACTGTCTGGGGTTTAAGAAACGAGCAGCTGAAGTACAGGCAATATATTTGAGAAACCTCCTGACATTGTTTTAAGCTGACCAAAGATGTTCAAAGTACTTTTTCCTACAGTGCTTTTCTGTATATTTGCTATCAAAACACATTTTCAAAGACTCATAGCGAGAGAACTAAAAGAACAAGGAAATTGCCAATTGAACACAGAGAATGATAATTATGCCGGTACATTGTTACATTGTACCAAATGGCAAAATACACGAAGATTTATAAAACTGTACAGTTTACTAGTGCAGGTATTTAATAATTTTTGACTATGATAACTGAAACTAGTTCTTGTCTCTGAGCTTACCCTAACATGGTAAGTAATAGCGTTATCAGATTTAATAAATATTCGCAAGAGACAAATTTAAAAGAGCTGACAATGAGTTAATTACTTGAATGATGATACTGGAAAATGTCAATAGAGGTTGTAATTTAACTATTTAAAAATTATAAAAGCGTAGTACCTAATGTCGAACTATCACTACAGACATGTAGTAAAGCCATATGTTGCCTGACTCTCCAAACATTACTATTTATCTCAATTACCGGTCATCGTATGCTGACGTAGTCAGAAGCTATTCTGGATACCGTGTTTCAGAACAAAGAGTTTACCAAGTGCGCAACGAATATGGAGAAAAATCTTATCAATATGGAGATAGAAAGTTACCTCTTTCTAATTACACTGATTAACAAACTGAAACTATTTTTCTAGTTCCTAGTTACAACTAGATGATCTTGAATCATTTTTCATGCTGAATCCAAATCTGCTTTTGGTTTTTCCCTAGCACGTATAGTTTCTGAGGAAAACATAATTTTGTTTCGAAGTAAAACGCTAAAGTAATTAGATGCATTTTATATTACAAAATGTACATAAAACCCATTAAAATATTCTATTTGACAGTTTCATTTTGTGTAATGATGTATAAGGGTCTTCTCTAATCAGTAACCAACAGTAATCACCCAACATGGTTGAATTCCGGTTTTCCAACGTTAAAAGGTCTTGATAGAAACGCTCACTTACAGCTCCCAAACGTCTGGGAAAAAATCCAAATAGGAATGTAAATAATGCATCTTTAGCGACATATCATATCTAATTTTACGGTAAACGGTCAACATTTTGTCAACGAGGTTTTTGAAATTTCCCGCTTTGTTGTTGCCCAGAAAGCCCTTTACGACAGGTTTGAATCAATTCCACGCCACTTTTTCTTCTCATTGTAGAACCGTATCGCAACCGCTGTCATTCATTAATTGCCGAATCTGAGGACCCACAAATATGACCTCCTTTATCTTAGCTTTGCTAATTTTTGGAAATCCTTTTTTTATCTACTGAAAACCTCTTCCGCCACGGTCCATATCTTTTACAAAATTCTTTATCGACCCTAACTTTATATGCAAAGGGGGCAATAGATATTATTTCTATCCACAAGGCTTTCATGTAAAATATTTTTCTCTCCCACAACTATCTGCCTACTTGGCCAACTTTTCACAACATAATGATGCGATTTAGCACGACTGTCCCACTCGCACAAAAAGCAACTGTATTTTATAAATCCCAATTGCATTCATAATAGCAAAGCTATAACTTTCAAATTTCCACAGATTTTCCACTCGTATCGTTTATAGTCTACGCTCGTTAAAAGGAATTTTATAGTTTCATAAGATTGAACTGAATATGGAATAGGAACTGAAGGTAATACATTGCCATTGTGCAATAGAACTGCTTTCAAACTAAATTTAGATGCATCAATGAACAGTCGCGATTCTTCTGGTTTGTGTTTACGTCCAAGAGTTTCCATCAAGCCGTCAACATCACTGCAGTAGGTAAGATTGTCCTCCATAGAATAAAACTCAGAAAACTTCTTTTTGCGGTTGCGGAAATGACTAATTTTGGTGCTGTGTTCCAATAAATCCCAACTTTTCAATCGGGAGCCAAGCAACTCGGCTTTTTTTTTGCTTAAGTTCAAATCACGAACTAAATCGTTTAGTTGTGCCTGTCTGATCAAATATGGCTCAGTGGGATCTGGAGGAGTAAACTCTGGATCATTGCTAGAAACAATGTCGACATTTTCTTCATTTGATCCTTCAATTGTTTCTGATGGCACAGGAACTGGAAGATCAGTACAATGGCCGACGGGTCTTATCGCCTGCTATCTTTGTTATACAGAAGTAGCAATCGGTTAGATGATCCTTTTGTTCCCTCCATAGCATAGATTCTGGAAAGGCCTACATACACGGGAACCTTTTATGCACTGTCGAAGGCGATTTGCACACAGAAACACAACAAATATGTAGCGCCCATTGCTTATTTTGATCTCCAACTTGACATCCAAAGTACAGACGATAAGCTCTCCTTATTAGCGCAGTAAAATATCGTTTTTGGTGTTTAGCAGTAAACTCTCCACAAACGTAACAAAAACTGTCCGGATCGTTCACACATTTACGTGACATGATTAATGTTTCTATAGTTATCACTCAAAACACAAAAAATTTTCTTTGTTAAGCAGTGATAATGTTGAAATAATGTTTACAAATATTTATCAGTGACATACCTTCTTATCGTTAATACGTAATTACCTAATGTAATTATGATTACGCTGTCCACTGGAACTTCAAATGCATATATTTCAAAAACTACATGATATAGAAAAAATCTGAAAGCAGATTTGAATTCAGAATGAAAAGTTACACAAGGATTACCTAGTTTTGTTTAAGAACCAAAAACAATGTTAATCAGTGTTATCATTGATTATCTACTTTCACAGTTTACTCATAGAATAAGCCATGGAAATAAAACATATAGCTTATGGGTAAATAATTAAAGTTTCAAGTGAGACAGTTAGAAACTTTTATTATATTATGTATGTGTCAGGACGAAAGAATACGAGTCGCCGTATGGGGGTAGCCGACTACCGATGGCAACACGAACATTATTAGTCATAATTTTCCAAGATTTAGAGGACACACAAGAAGCTCATGCGAAGCAGATTTAATCCATCGGGCTGTAATTGCCCACCTTTGTCGTAGCCTATAGGGATCCTTATCTCGTTTTTTTAAAAAAGGTATGCCAATCGAAAATTGGCGAGAATAGAAATATTAATTCAATTAAGATGAAATACATTTATAATTAAATAATACGTTTATTAAATCATTACTACCGTAGTTTGGGGCGAATTTGATTTCCGGGGGCGAAATAGATCACTAGTTCCCCGCCAAGTATTTTCAAATACAATACCATAATTACCCTTTTGTTTGCGTTTGCGTTTATTACATTCAATGAGTGAAGGTTCAGTTGTGAGACGTGCATTATTGTATCGATCATTTTGTCAATTATTTCTGTAAAACAAGAATTATAAGTTTATAGTGTGAAATTGACACCTTTTGCATATTTAGGAACTTTTATTGGTAAGTATTATTTGAGAATATTTTTTGTAATTTTCGCAAAATATACGTTTTAGTTGATCTATCGTTAACCCGAATAGTAGATTATAAAAGCGGAAAACTTTACACATTGGCGGGAATTTTGCGACTAAGATGGCGGGGTCAAATAGATCACACATGAGGGATGAGATTGATCACTGATCAATTTTGCCCCATCATTTTTTACTTAGCTGATTGTTGTTTCTATTGCTGTATCTATTTGTTTTTTATTTTAGACTAATGTAAATACAATGGTACGTGTATATAAGAGAAAATTAGGTGCCAGAAAATACAAAGACTCGAGCAGGCCTTATCAAAAGTAATTGAAAGCGGTTGGAGTTTGCGTAAAGCTGCTAGAGAATACAAAATATCGTATGGTACACTACACAATAAGTACCATGGACGTCATATAAGAAACAATGGAGGACAAACTGTCTTTACATTTAACGAAGAAAAAGCTTTTCTTTCTGCTGCAAGTACTTGTGGCGAATGGGGATTTCCGTTAGAAACAGCCGATCTAAGGCAATTAGCAAAAAATTATTTGGATAGTCAGGGCCGTACTATTACGTCATTTGAAAATAATTTGCCAGGAAATGATTGGGTGTATTCACTAATTAAACGACATAATAATGCAATTGTAAAGAAACTTGCTGCTAATATTAAACGTTCTCGAGTTTCTGTTTCTAAAAAAACTATAACAGATTACTTTAACAACTTACGTAAAACATTGCAAGATGTTCCACCGTGCAACATATTTAATTACGACGAGACAAATTTGCAAGACAACCCAGGGAATAAAAAGCTGCTCTTTCGGCGTGGTACTAAATACCCAGAAAGAATTTGTAATTTTACGAAAAGCGCTACCTCTGTAATGATGTGTGGGTCGGCATCAGGCGATTTGTTACCTCCATACGTTATTTATAAATCTGAAAAGCTGTGGGTTCAGTGGACGGAGAACGGCCCCAAAGGGCATCCTTGCTGCAACAAAAAATGTTGTGCATTAGGGTCTAGATATAATCGCACACATCATGGATGGATAGACGTCCAAACATTTAGTGACTGGTTCACTTTATGTTTTCTACCTCATGCAGAAGAACTAGAAGGTAGAAAAGTTTTGCTGGGTGATAATTTATCATCCCATTTTACCAATGAGCTGTTGCGGTTATGTGAAGAGAACAATATTGCCTTTGTTTGTTTACCAAAAAACTCTACACATCTAACACAACCTTTAGATGTGGGGTTTTTTAGAGCATTTAAGACATCGTGGAGGTCAACTTTATGTAGATGGCAGCAGTCACATCCGTCTTATACATCAATCGATAAAAAAGATTTTGGTCAATTACTAGCTAGCTCTCTAATTGAAATGGATAAAAAAGGGGAAGGTGGTACCTTCGCCATTAAAAAAGATTTAATCGCTTCTTTTAAAGCCACTGAAATCGTACCTTTAGATCCAAAACGAGTTTTAAATAAGATTCCAGGAGAAGATGACATTGACAATAATTCTGTTAACAATGTTTTAGTAAACTACTTACAGCAACAAAGATTCACGGCTACACCTTCAAGACGGAACATTAAAAGACAAAGACTTGAAGTAGAGCCAGGTAAAAGTGTAACCGCTCCTAATGAATCAACTTCAGAAGATGAAACAGAACTACAACTACACGACGATTCTGACAACGAGCTTACTGAAGAAACCGGAGACGAATCTGAATATTATTCAGCAAATAAGAATTTAGAAAAAGGAGAATATTTGTTGGTTAAAGTACTAGGAGGAAGTAGAAAAAAGACAACATATAGGTATGTTGCAATAATTGAAGAATCAACAGATGAAGGAATTGTAGTACTGGATATGAAGTCTGTGAATAGCACACGAAATATATTCAAAGCTCTAAAGAATGACGAATTTATAATTGGAAATGGTGATATTATAGCTGTTCTTCCAAATCCTGATTTAAAAAACTGTGATGGTGAAGATATTTACACATTCAAAAATAATATTGATGTAAAAGAGATATAATGTTTCACTGAGTTTCCAATACTGATTAATATTTGTTTCTGTTAATATATACGATGTAAGAGTGCCTTTTTTTGTATTACGTAATATGTATTCGTTCTTTGTCTTAATATAAAGCAAATTTTGCATATAAAAGTCTCTTTTGTAGTAATCAAAAAGCGCTCAAGAATTGATCAATTTCACACTAGTGATCAATTTGACCCCGACTAGTTCTCAGCAGAATATTTCCTAAACCAACTAACATATTTAAACGGGGGCCAGATTGATCAATATCCTATCTTTTCTGCAACATTTATGTGTTATAAAACAAGCATCATCAAATTCGCCCCAAACAAGGTATGCAATTGTTGAGTTTCTTTTTCTTCTATATTGCAAATATTTCGACTTATGTTAATGTTCTGTGTGTGGAAATCTATTTAAAATACGAAGACAATAGGAATACTAATTTTACATAAAAATTTAACTAACGAGTAAAATTCTACGCTCAAAATAAAAAATAAAACTATCAATTTAGCCCCAAACTACGGTACTTGTTTATTTGAATTACCTAGATGTACAATTTATTACATAAGGAATTTTATACAATATAAAGTTTTAGGTTAAACTTTTATTCTAACAAGTTTTATAGAACAATCATCTAGTGAGAATATGAATTCTGAAACAATTACGTTTTGTTCTGAAATAATCTAAATTAATTACAAAAGTTGAAGACGAGACTTAACAGAATTTCACACTAATAAAGCATTTCTACATTGCGTCACTTGAAGTGTTTTGTTTTGAATATGATAGAGATAGATGGCATTATATTATTAAAAGTATATTTAATCATGCCTCAAAAATATTTTAAACAACATTGCACAAAAATCTGTTAAAGAAAATTAATAAACGATGATATACCCTATTATTAATGTTTATACTAGCAGGATTCCTCTACAGCTACACAGAATGAATGATTTATAAGAATTAAGCACTAGGTAATTTGAATATTTTTAATTAAAAAATCTGAACTTAAACGCCAAAGATAATAATCAGTCGCATTGAATCGTACTGAATTTATGTAATAGAAACTCCCCTCGGCCGCAATAAATTGCAATATGCCAAATAGAATAGAATATAAAGCAGATATATAACACTATAAGGCTAGTATCGTAAAATACAGAAAACCAAAACAAGATGTAAAGAATTTATTACAATAGAATTGCCAATGTTGCAATAAATTAAACGTTTAGATTTGGGAAAATCTGTTAGAAGATTTACAATGCGAAGATGTTTAAATCTTGATTTCATATACATTTTGTATATTCAATTGAAAAACAGTCTTCTATTATTGCTGCTAGTTGAACAGCCGCGATGAATCTTGTCAGCTATATCTTATTTTTAAGTATCTAAATTGAAGGCCTACTAAATTAGATTTTAAAAATAAAAGCAATCTTACAAAATATTTAAGCTGTGTTAAGATCTATTAACCAATAATAGCCCATTACTACTAAAATGTAGCACATCCTTTTATTACAGTCTTCAAACACCTACACATCGTTTGCGAATTTATATTTAACCATAAATTATTCGCTAAGATCAAATCCCACAAAAAGGTGTTCTGGTTTGTACGTCCATGACTTAACTATTTTCAAGATAATTAACGTTTTGTATTATCTCGCAGAAGCACTATCCGAGAGCATAAAATTAGTAATGCGTACGGGTCCGGATACAGACGTGAAATATACGGGTTATACGGCTAAACCCTCGCAATTCCTAGCGCTTCGTGTTAGTCCTTACTACTTGCTTTTATTTTAATTAGAGGGGAATTTTATGCATACAGTATTTGAATTTTTAACGTTATTTCTTGCATATATTTATTTTCTAAAAGTCCCATGAGCAAACTCAAAAAGTTTTCCACCAAATAACTAGTAAGGGCAGAAAAGGAAGATACTGTTTTTTGTCGAGAATAGTTTAATTGTTAAAACAGACACACCACGCATTGCAAAGAAAAGCGAGTAAGGGAAAATGTTTTTTATGTAAGCAAGTGGGCTTAGAAACCCTTTACATTTAGATACTGCTGAACCAACGTCTATAAAAAACTCGCAATAAATAAAACAAAGGGTTAAAAGCTTGGTAAGCAAATGTTTGTTTTAGAGTTTCAAGTACTTTCAAAGTTAAACGAGGAATAAATGACATTTACACTATATAGAGAGTGTTTTGAAAATACGTGCCACCACTTCTCCAGCGTGTAATACTCATTAGGTTAAATAAAAGATTTCCTATGAATTTGTGTCCGATAATAAACGGGTTTCCAGATACAGGGTGTTTAAAAAAGTGTGCCCATTTCCTCTTTAAATATACATCCTTCATGAGTAGTATTCTATAAGAATTCATATAGTGACAATCAATTGAAGATTTTTCGAAGATTTAAGTTTACTCGAAAATGACGCATCATACAAGATAATGTTTCTTTTCAAACGTTAAGACAATAATTTTATTTCCATATTTGAATAAAACTAACAATCATGCAGAAGTTTTGTATTGATGCCGAGGTATCAAGAAACTTTAAATCAAACTCTAATTTACTGTATCTTGGTAACGATGCATTCCTGAACACACATGAACTGAATCTATACAAATACAAGAGAAAAACTGAATTTCGTCGTAGAAGAAAAGAAAACTGTATCATGTTTATCAAAATGACAATTTTTAATGTGAAGTAAATTTTCAAGTCGATTACCTTTGAGATGAACTCATTTTCGACAGAAACTTAGCGTTGCAAATTGCATGTTATAATGTGGTTGTAACTTACAATACCCAAAGCTTATGATCTGCTGAGTAATAGATACACAGAAATAATGAAGAAATGCTATATTATTCACATTAAAAGTGCGTTAAATTGTACTTGTTGATTAGCACTGACACAAGATGCATTAGAGACACCAATAAATTAACAAGCTTGTTTATTCCAACTGCAAATAACACCAGAAACTTTATACAAGATCTCCAATCGGGGTTTGAGTCTGTGGCATAACTTGACGACCCATTCAAAACTCTGAAATGAAGAATATTGACTTTTATTTGTGTCGTGGTAATAACAAATATTTATGTTAAATAATCTTATCAAGAAAAATAGAAAAACTTGGAAAGCGGTAATTAACTTTAATTTTAAAATTAAGTTGCTGCTACTGATCAGAACTGGAAAGAAATAAGTACTTTGGACAAGAACAGAAACTTAGAGTTGAAACAGGAGAAGTTTGTAATGCAAAACATTATCAGTTTTTTGTAGTACGTTACACAACCAAAAAAGCCCTGGACAGTAAGAAAGTAAGTCCATAATAACACATGGAAACAGCTGCATGCCTATCAGAGAAAACAAATGCAGAGATATGGACACCAAATTCAAGCAATTGGCACCTTTGTGGTTGTTTAGACTTTTAGAGCTTAGTACAAGTTTTTTTACCTTTTTTTTTAAATAACTATGCTTGCCTTTCTAACAGTATCTTTTGAAATTCTGCAGGATGATTTTAAACTCGTGGTACGTATTTAGACCTGTGATAGTTCATAATAAAAAGGAACCAATTTACTTAGAAATACCATATACAAAAGTTGATAGTTTTCTAGAAAAAGCCGCTCTAGAACTGTTAACTATCATTCATTCTAATATTATTTTAATAACTGCCCTTATACGTACGTGCTTATACCTCACTATTTAGTCACGTGCTTGAATTTAGGCCCGTACCTTATGCAAGGTTAAATGATGTCACTAATTGAATGAGCCAGAATTAAAAGAAACCAACTTTATTTTCTTGGCATTTTCACTTCTTTATGCTTTATTATAGTTCTAATGGTAACACATTGATGGGAATAACAGAGATTACCTTCAGTCATTTAATTCCACCTAAAGATTGCATTTAATGGGATGAAGTTGGTGCTCATAGGCATACAGCCGTGTGATCTATAGGAGCGTTAGATGTAAAGCTTTTGTTTCTCATATATATTTTATTATTTTCTTTCGATAAAATTTTTAAAGACGTTCTAGCAGATCAATAACTTTTCAAATTCATCAAGTCAGAATTAAAAGCCTCCACAATATGTTTTCTCAAATTTCCCAGATCGCGATAGTCCTTCTTTTCGTTTCCTTATCGCTAAATATGACTGTTATCTAGCAAAATACCTTAGTATATAAGAGTTTCAGTTCACACTAAGAAACAAATTCAAAGGCGTTTTTTTTTCGTTTTCTAAACATTTAGCATCTGTAGAGCTGGTTTCTTCTAACTCATTCAATCGTAATAGGACATCTGGCTTTAGTTTTAGTTAGTGAGTTGTTTGAAAATAAATAAGCCTAAGTACCCTAGAACCCTTGAACACTCACGATTTCTTACATAGTTCGATTTGAGTTTTATGGCCCTTCTTGACTTAACGAAGACAATTTTATCAAACAACAGCAAAGTGTCGGTTTAACAGTAAATCCATCAGATAAACAACTAGAGTGAATTAGTTACATCTTTATGTCTGTATTTATGGAAGATTATTGGATACTTGTCAAGACATTTTAACAATAGATTTTAATTAATTGAGCTGCAATGTCATCAGTCATATAAGTTTGACTGTATCCTAGCTTTATACCTTTACAAGAATACCCAGGAGTTTCGACTATCTCTGCAAATTTCACCTTTTTTACGAACGCAAACTTCTCTTGTAAACATGTTTTTTTTTAATCTAAAAACAAGTAACACCGTTAACCCTACTTTGGCCGCAAGTTGTCTTACAACGCGAGCTATCTGACTGGATGCAATGTCCTGCACGACAAGATACGTTTTCTCCATCATTGAGATTTAAGGCCTTCTGTGTTCATAACCTTCTGTGGATTGTCGGTACTGCTGGAAAAAATGAGTACAACATTTAACCGTCGAAAGTGATGGTACAAAGTCAGGAAATATTTCTAACACAACCTTGCTTCACAATGAGCTGTATCACTACATGGTACGCAAGTGTGAAATGTGAAATGTGATATCATGATATTCCAGTGAGCACTAAAATGTTTTTAAATTTTAAAGTTTTTCCAAAATTCACTAAACATGAAAGAAATTACATCGAAAAACTTCACATTACTGCCTACATATTAAATTAAAATATATATCAAAAGTTAAAAATCACCCTTTATTTGGTTTTTGCATTAAACAGAGAACAAGAAATGACTTATAACCACTATTTAGAACTTGTGTTTTGTAAGCACTATAATATAGCATAATAAAGTTCTTTATTGGAACAACTGGGCAGTATGCTGCCTGGTTTGCCCATAAACACAATAATAGTATATATGGTAATGATAATAGAACAAATTGAAACTATAAATCTAAAAGTACTTTAAATAATAACAACAACAATTAGAACCCATCTTAATTTGAATAATAATAACTTAACTAGATCTAGTGGCATACAAGTTTACCTTGTTTAGTCAATTTTCTATGTTATTTTGTTTTCTTTTGTTACGCCACTGGCTTTTAGTCTTTAGAGTAGGTGTATACATCTGGATGGTTCTTATATTGTTTAAAGTGTTTTGTGTAAAGTGACTAAATACAACAAGTAGATTTTACAGCTAGTCCGTTTCTTCGAACTATTCAAATAGTATAAATAAAAACCATGATTCGGCTTGAATCATGGTTTTTATTTATACTATTTCTGAGAACTGTATAGCTTTTAAAATTTATTTCAAATTAATTTCAACCTTATGTTCTACGTATAGTTTTCAAATGAACATAAATGCGAAAATCACTTAAAGCTTTTAGTTTAACAGCAGTTAAGACCGCGGGAAAAGATGTGGCGTAGGGACACCGAGAGGTGTATTAGATAGTTTTTGGTGTACCACAAACTTTGTGAATTCTGTTGTGTGCGAAAGATTAATTCTCTAAATTCTAACTGTTGCTAAGCTTTGACTTTATTTGTGTGTCCGTACCTAGAATTTAGAAACATTACTGTCTTACTTCAACGTAAAGTGTGTGGTAACGCTAGTTTTGTTTAACACATGTCTGCACATAAGAAATTTTAGCTTTGAGTGCAGTACCGTCTTTTGAAATTTGTGATTATTTTCCTTCAATAGTCCTTATATAGCATCAAGCTGAGAAAGGTCAAATGTTATCAAATCCATACCGATTGCAGAAGCAACACGTGGATCTTTATTTTTATAGTCATTCTTGTACCATGTACGGAAAGCTGACTAATCAGGTAGTATGTACGGTAAGTTTAACTGTGTACTTTTGATGTAAAACTACCTGGAGGCTGCGATACCAAAACATACAGGTGGATTTCCCAAAGTTTTCATGCCAAGTGATAAGATTCACTGCTGTTTTTGGAGTAGCTAAGCTTCTGCAAGAGGCCTAAACTTGGAAAAATTTTTATAGCCCATTTTGGTGTTTTATATTGTGCAAATATCAGAACTTGATGTTACATAAAACTCAATTTAGAGTGATTTGACACTATCTAATTAAAGGCCATTCAACTTAGCAGGATTTACTAATAAAATCAAGACTTTCTAGTTGTAATTAGTTGAATAGATTATTAATAGGATTTATGGCATGCTGACAAGAACAGCGAATGGTGATGGCTACTGTTTGTGCCCATCTCCACTGCATAAGCCATGCCGTGGCACAAGAACTTCGATTACATTTTTGTTAGGTATCTTAAAAGTTGAAAAGTGCCGTAAGAATTATTAAATTCTTACAATGTATTTCGAGCCGGAATTCTTAACTGAACAATATTTCGAAGATTATGTAACTTCCTTCTGTATGTGTACTAAATGCATTGTTACAATAAAGTAATCGACAATTCTGATAAAGGTATAAAGTTCAGATGGTAGCAGTGTAAGCGTGTCCCATTTTCAATCACAAAATTACGCATTATGGTGCAGATATCTAATAATAAATAAAACCAAGGTAGAATAGATTCTTATTGCAAGTTTCTTTCAAAGATGTTACAACTAGTTTTTAACAACTTGTCTTTTCTTTTTTACAGATAAAATTAAAAAAAAGTACTCTAGTTTAGGAAGTACAATAATGATGGTACAATTAGAAAGAGGTCAACAAGGCTTAGGTTTAAGTCTTGCTGGTCACAAGGACCGTAACTGTATGGCGGTTTTTGTATGTGGTCTTAACCCAAATGGTGCAGCTTATAAGATGGGCGGAATACAGGTTGGAGATGAAATATTAGAGGTAAAGAGAAGCTTGAGATTGCAACCTTACTGAAGAAAAAAACATAATGAAATGAGTTTTTTTTTCTTTACAGGTGAATGGTGTTGTACTACACGGCCGTTGCCACTTGAATGCATCGGCTATTATCAAAGGCCTAGCTGGACCAATATTTAAAATTATAATATTAAGGTAAGATAGTCACAAATCTATTTTTCTAGTAAACTCTAGATAGTTTTGGTTTCTGGAAAAATTTTTTTGATGAGTAATAAATTGCTTTGATTCTAATTTGCATATTTTCTTTTGCTAGTACAAAAAAGGTAGATTCTGTAGTCTGTATTGCTTTTGAAACAAACGTAATCAATCTTTTAATCAAAAGGAGAATTCAATAAATTATAAACTTACTTTAGGCACTTTGGCAAAAAAGATTTTCCTTTTAGATGTTTCTGCTTAGCAGGTAAAGGTTTCTCCATATACAAATAAGTTAGAAACACGAATGACTACAAGTACCAACCCAATAAAGTTTAATAGATATTGGGTCGTAAAATGTTCAAAAGGGATTAAGTCATAAATATGTAAGCTCATATCTAAGGTAAGGGTTGCTACATCTACGCACTTTTAAAGAGGGGATTAGCTGTTTATACATAGAAGTTTATTATTATTTAGGAACTAAGTAATTATATAATTCATGCTTAGAGGTTATATGTAAATGCATTTTATATAACGGTTCTATGTTATAATGTAATAATAATTACATAAAAACTAATTTTATCTTTTGCTTTTCCCTCTCATTATAATAATGCTGCTAATTTTAATAATTAATAAATTAGGGTTACTCCAGGGATCAATTTGGCGTAGCCCATAAAACCGCTACAGCCTCCAGGGAATGCAGACTTCTCCATTGTTATGTAATAGTTTCCATGTGTTAAGTTGAGTAACTTCTTATGCAGTGCCACAGATAAATCAAAAACGTGAATATTGGCATTTTTAATTTACATTTGTTTGTAAAGTAAAAACAAAAAACTGTTTCATTCGAATTGTTAACAGCAGGACATGTCTATTTTACCCAAAAGACTACCCTGTACTGTTGTGTATGTAGATCTGGTCCCAAAGGGGGCGGAATATTTTGTAAATTATCTAAATATGATTTCTCTAAAATTGTTATTTAGTGTCGCTACTGAGATAATTACAAAATACTTGCCCGCAGTACATTAATCTTCCCATACAATTTTAAATTAAAATTAGTTCTACCGTATTGTTATGAAATCTACACATTTATTTAGCAACCCATTACAGGTTGTTATAGCACATTTTGACTAATTTTATTGCACAGTGGTGTGTTATAAATGGAAGCTACATAAATTAATGAAATTAAAAACTACCTCAGAATTAAATGTGAAGTATACTACAAAGTGCGATACTTTTGCTTTTACATGCAGTTTTCATTTTTTGGGAAATTTTTATTTTATCACTTATTATCAATCAAAAACCTTCATGCATTCAACTGTAAGTAATAACAGTGTTTTCTTAGAACAAATTCTAAGTTTTCTGCTTCTGCAAGAGATGGTTTGATATTCAAGAGTCGTTTCTATAGTTCACTCTTATGATTTGTCGCTGGTTGTTTCATTTGACAAGAACGCTGAGAATACACAACCTTGCATGTGGAAGATAGACACTTATTAATTAGATTCCTTCCTTCCTTCTTGTCAAATCCCAATACGTCTAATGCCAGTTCGTCTAATGGAAATTCTTCCAATTCCATTTTGTATAATGCAGTATTTTGTCGAACGAAACAAAACATCTACTAGTATGTGTTGCATTTGCAGCGCCAAATAGATAGAGTAATCACGTACAATTCTCGTGATATTCCCTAAAAAGAGAAGACTCTATATAGTTCAGTCATTGGGTGCTCAAAAAGGGCAAATAAAAGAAAGTTTTGGTGGTGTTTTGATTTTTGGTACTATATGGTATTTTGTGTTGCTGAACACAAATCAGAGGTTTGCCAACAAGAATTTTTCCTGGAAATAGGTTTTTTCCCCAAAAAAACATGTAAAAAACGTAAAAGTTGATTCTATATGGAACTAAAGCGGAAGGATGCAAGAGTTGTACGGGACAACAAAGATAGGACCAAGATGTATGAATGGTTACTGCATCACCTCCCTTTTCCAAATTTATACTTAATTAGCACTGGTGTTTTGGCTGACGGACGAATCAAATACGATAAGGCTTGAAAATTGGGCACCAAGGACATCAACAGAATTGTTGGTGATGACTGGAACAGTCAGATTTAAACGAAGCGACAGTGTGCAACCTCTTGCTGTCATTACCAGTACTATACGAGTTGACGAGTTGATTCCTATTAATCTCACAACTTTGTTCCAACAAATTTTCATTACTAAGCATTCAGATCAAGACCTTAAGGAGTTTTTGGCGTACGATCTAGGCCCTTATTCCTTGTACCTATCTGACAATGGTTGATCAAGAAAATGAACCAAATCCACGCTCTACAAAGCATTCAAACTCCTAACAAGTTCAATATGTCATCGATGGTGGTTTTCTATTGCATATGGTTGTTTGGCCTACGAATCAATCGTTTTTTTTTAATCTGTGCAGATATGTTCAGTACGTCCAGTCAAAATATCATCCACAGGCAGTGGTTGTCTTTGATGGCTACCCTGACGACGTACAAGGTGGTACAAAGACTGCTGAGCGTATGAAAAGAACAAGGAAACATGCTTCAGCTGACATACTGTTTGACTACACAATGATACCAAAGACGTCCAAACAAAAGTTCTTTGCTAACCCAAAAACAAGGGTCGTTTACTATCTATGCTTACTACGAAGCTCTCATCAGCAGAAATTGAATGGAAACAGGCGAAAGGAGACGCAGACATCCTAATTGTGAATACCGTCTTGTCCTTGGCTTCATAAAATGAGATAGTAATTATAGTTGGAGAGGATGTAGACCTCTTGGTTATTTTGATAGGTCTTTACAAGGTGGACAACGTATTCTTCTTGAAACCTGGGAGGGAGAACGTTCCTCTAGCTACTTCTTCACCCCTTGATACTGTGAGTTCACTGATAGCAGAAAACACCCTCCTCCTGCACACAATGAACGGTTGCGATACAACGTCAGAAATGTTCAAACAAGAGAAAATGAAGTTTCTCAATACATTTGTGAATAACCCGAAAGTTGCTGACGTTGTAAAAGTCTTCACAGACTCAAATGCTACTCAGGAGGCTGCATCAATAACGCAGTGGTGCGCGAGGACGAAAATGACAAATTGGACATCGAAACCGAGCTGGAAATGGATTGCCCACTCGTTGTACCAGCGGACCCAATGGAAGAATAAAGAATATATTCTACAATATTTGAAGCAATAAGAACAACAATTCTGTTGATGTCCTTGGTGCCCAATTTTCAAACCTTATCGTAGTTGATTCGTCCGTCAGCCTAAACACCTGTGCTAATTAAGTATAAATTTGGAAAAGGGAGATGCTGCAGTAACCATTCATACATCTTGGTCCTATCTTTGTTGTCCCGTACAACTCTTGCATCCTTCACTTACATCACCTTTAATATAATACATGGTCAACATTTGCGTAAAATAGATAGTTTTCATGGTCAATCTACCTACAGTGCCATAATTCCAGTTATTGAGAGTTTTGGCTTTTGACACCCATTTTCGGGGCGCTCTCGCGGATAAACTATTAATCGGAGACGAAAACCTCAAATATATAAAATGTAGGCAATTCTATCCTTTTTAGTTTCATAAAAAAAACCTCTTTTCCGAAAAAATTTTTGTTGGCAAACCTTTCATTTGTGTTCAGCAACCCAAAATCAAAACTCCACCAAAACTTTCTTTTATTTTCTACCAAATGCCTGGACTAATAGATTTGGAGAGTTATTTACAAGACCAGTGGTATGAACGTTCCGCAAATTGTGCGTCATATTCAGATTACTTTCTAGTATGATTTTACTGTTTTTAGGGTTGCATTGATTTACACCGGCCTAAGAAGGTCTGCAACAACGATAATAATATGAAAGATGTCACTAATTTCAAGAATGCTAATAACTAGTGGTTCGTGTGACCTAGTATAGATTTTCACAGTGTCACGTATTTTTACCTTTTAACTGTGATATTGCTGTAATGGAAGTTTGATAAAAGTTGTCTTGTTAAGTGTCAAGGTTGTTTATCTGACTCAAAAATATTTTTACGGATTGTGATCGAAAAAGTGCAGGTCTGAAGGTGTGACATTAACTTAAAGTTACACTTTCTGCACTCCATCTGAGTCACTTTCCAAAAAAGTGAAGAACATGGAAATAAATTTTATCAGGACATTGATTGGAAAGGTAATTGAAAAAAAGTACAATGGATAATTCTTATCAGCATCACAAGCGCAAGTCAATTCAACGTTCAAATTGTTTCATGAATTAAAGGGTGTTGCACTATGTCCAATACCAGCAAATTTATATAAATGAAACAAACGACGTAATCATTATGAAAGATCGTAATACAGGAAAGTGGAAAAAAAGATTAAATTTGGTATGCAAAATTAAGTTTGTTTGCCTATTAACTAAAATTTATGCCGCGAAAAAACCATAATTTTGTCGGCCGGCGGCGTTATTATTATTGCCTACCTTTTTTGAATGAAATAAACTGATGAATTTCTACAATTCTATTAAGCTCGCTGTTGTTACACAGCTTTACATTAGTGTAATAATTACTACGAATTAAGATCACGGTAGAATTTATTATTTAGAGATTCCACAGTGTAAGAAATACTGATGAATATCTTTAAGAAATACTCAACAGGTGGTGCACCAGAATTTATCAACTTGACAAGCTACTTATAATTTTATTTACAAAAGGGAAGAAACTCCAAGACTTTCACATTATGAACGCAATATCTGAATAGACATTAGACAAATTGAACTGAATTATCTGCACTTCTAGAGGGTAGACTACCCCTTTTTAGTCTCAGGATCGTAGCTAAGGGTAGGCAGAGTAGGCACCCGCCTAGGGGCGCAAGAGGCAAGGGGCGCCATAATAGCGCTAGGGAAAAATGTAATTTCTTCGTACTAAAAAAACGCAACTAAATAAACAACAATGATAAAAATAATTTGTTAGTTCTCCAACGTTTTGTGCATCTTTAAACAACAAATGAGCAGTAGCAGTACGAATTGGATTTTTATTGAATTTATTAATGACACAAGAACACTAAGTTTTAATGGTCAACAAATGTTTAGAATTCTCGAAAATCAAAAAAAAAGAATAAAAGAGGGTTTAAAGTGTAAGTTTGAAAAGAGATAAAAACTTGCTCGGACTTTTGCTAACAAAAGGCCTGTACGTGAAGATCATTTAGACTGCTATCCTATAACAAAAAATAGACAGTTTTCTAAAAAATCTTTCCACAGAATCTTACCAAATGGAGATAGTGTTCACAGGAATTGGATTTTTTACTGTGTGTAGAACGCGATGCAGTTTATTGTTTGGACTAGGCAGTGCCCAATTCTCTATGCCGGAAACAGCATTTAGCAACTGGCGTAACATAACATTGGCGCCAGAATAAAATTACCCGAGAATTCGGCTTCTCATAAAAAATGCGTTACCGACTTAAAAACTGTTCAAGTCAGTATCGATCAAAATCACTTTGTTACTGAAGAAATCCAAAAAATGATTATTTCCAAAACGGAGAAGTGAAAACATCTTAAAATGCATTTTGGATGCAATTTTGTTTCACACAAAAAACAACTAAACTTTCCAAGGATCAGTTGGAAAAATTGTACGAAAAACTTTTACAAACAGTAGAGCTGCTAAACCATTACGACCCATCATTGAATATTACATCGGACTCGGAAAACAAATCAGCAAAATAGTTCTCACCACAAATTCAAATCCAACCTATTGCAATAGTTGGAATTGCTGTCAAAAACCGAATTGTGTCAAAAACCGAATTGTGTCAGAAATAAAACGTGCCAAACATTTCAGTCATTTTTGATACAACTTCTGACGTATCTTATACAAAACACCTTCATTTATTATTAGATATATAGAAAAAAGTAAAGATGCGTGTATGATGGAAGAGCGATTTTTGGAAATTTCTAGAAATACAGGAGAAAAACGGTTATGCTTTGGCTAACATCCTCGAAAAGAGCAGTCAAATTAAAAGGATTTAGTGGTACGAGGTGGCCTTGAAAAACAACCTTCTAACACTTCTGCAAGAATGACTGATCCAGCCATTTACTCTGAGGATGCTGTTAGTGATTGTGATTCTTTTGGTTTTTTGGTATTCTGTTTTGAAAAAAATTAATAACATTAATCTTTTCCTACAAAAGAAAAATGTGGCAGTTAATATAATGTGCAAATATATCAAAGAATTACTGGAAGAAATCAAGAATTACAGAAACGATTGTTTTGCTAAAACTGAGAGAGCTGCTAAGGATGTATTTCACAATAATTGTGACATTCCCATAGAACTCAAAGAAGTACACAAAAGAAAAGATTCGTGCATAAAATATCCGAGGGACTTAGATCCGTAAAGTTTCTGCAAGAAACTGAAAACTTCAGATTCCAGCCCCAGGAGCTTTTTAAATTTCAAAGCCAATCTCGTTTTGAAATATTTTTAAATTCAAATAAATTTGATTTACTTGTTGAATATCTAGATTTTTTTACAGCAATACAAATATTTTTAACTATACCTGTCACTTGTGTCTTTCGTTGTCCAAATTAAAACTAATTAAAAACTTTTTAAGATCGGCTATGTCTCAAGAAAGACTGTCTCATACAGCTCTAACCTCTACAGAGAGGTCCATCACAGACTCTATATCATTTGAAACATATATTTCAGAATGTGCAGGAAATGGCAAATTTATTTTTAAATAAAACTTCATGCAGTAAATAGTTTTTTTTCACTATTAGTGCACTGGGAGGAGGAAGGCACAAAAATATCGTCTTGCCTATAGCAAGATTTTGTCTAGTTACGGCCCTGTTCAGACTAGTTCTGCATATAGTATTACACGCTATTGAAATTAAAATTTGCAAAGCATCAAGACTATAAATTTAGACACAATAAGTGCAGATGCCTAGAAACTACAAAACCCATTAGGAGATATTAAGATGGTAATCTCTATACAAATGTTATTATCAGCATAAATCTCATATGGAAGTTACGCAACACTCTCTCGTTTGAGATATTTTTGAGATAATGGAAGTGACAATTATCACTTCCATATTGAGAGTTGGGCTCAGAGAGAAAACGTTTTACTAAAATGAAGGTCTAAGACTATCTCTATCAAAGATTTACAGATTAACTTCAGGAACGCATCAAGCCAGGAATTAAATTGTAAGAACACTTGATTAGCAGCCTATGAGCCAGAGATGATTCGGAATTATACCTAACTGTAACAAAGGCGAATTAGTTGGGATTTTCACACCGTTATTAAAAAGGGTTTATTCTATAAACACATAGAATTATTAGTCATGTAAGCAATTATCAAGATTTTTTCATTTGGGCGATTTTTTCTTAAATGACCTTTTACACAAACAAATACATACTCCATCTTATTATCATCTCCTTTGGTTTCCTATCTATGGAATTTAAAATCTAGATTTTGATTAATTTTATTTTATTAACAAACGTACACAGAATCACTATAGAAACGACTCAGAAATTTTCAGAATAGCAACTTCATGTACTCGTCTGTGCAGTGATTCAAATCTTACCACTGCCGTCTAGGTATATTATACTCAAAGACTCTAAAAAGCAATTCCCTTATCCGCAGGCCTCAACTCCGAGCACTAGGTCTCACTGTTTTTCGGGGCAGTTCTTTCTTAATTTACCGAAGAAGGATGCTCAATGGACCCACGATGATCTATATTATGTTAAAGAGTCATAGAAGTCGGTCCGGTGGTTTCCAAAATTCAAAAAACGCACAAGACCAAGCAAGCTCGAATTTGGCACTTTTAATTTTAAGAACGTGAAGTTGCATTTCTTGTTGTAACTCCTTTGATAAACTGTCTATTATTTTACAAATTTCTGTGGTAATTACCTATTTTGTCAAAAGCAAGAACCTAAGCTAGGGAAGGTATGTTTTCTAAAGACAAATGCGTTACACCACTATAAACATAAGTAGTATTATTATTCTTTTAGTTTTACGCTTTATTTAGCAAAATAAATAGCTTTGCTATTTTTGTAAGAAGCACCATCCTCAAGTAAAATTAAATAGAACATCGCAAGATCTTTATATATAGGTTTTGGCCTTTAGTAAAATCAAGTCTTCGTTGGAAATAGCTAGTCTTTCTAGCTCTAAATGTCTTTTGTTATTTATATAGATATCCAGTAGCTCCAGAACGGGCTATCGCTTTGAGATGGAATTTTTGCTTTTGATAATAGTAAAAGTGTGGCTTTCAAGAGATCCGGATGCCAATTGCGGTATCAAGATGAAACTTAGTTTGTTAATAGTGGTAGGAAAAGGGCATTCCATAATTTTGGAAGGGATCGTGCTTTAGCCTTCAACGTTTAGGTTTCACCATCCACTGACGTTGCCCCGTAACATGCCTCCTTTGCTGAACTACACTGGGGTTTCGCCTTGCAGTAACGTCTTAAATCAGCTGTACTCAAACACGGGTCAAGCTTCGAAAAACCAGTGGTGAGGGATCTCTTCAAAGCCATTCCTCTACTACTAGCAATAATCAAAATTTAATTTCAAGATGACAACCAATTCCCGAGCTATCGGATATCTGTCTAGAAAACGAAACCTCGTTTCAAATGGCTATAGAGAAAGATATTTTTAAGCTTCGTTCCCTGGAGATTAACTAACACACTTATCGAAAAGAAAATGGAATTGTAGCATCTAGCAGTGTTTATTTCTGATACTATAGTTCAAAATTTATAAATAAATAAAAAAGTTACATCATTTTGAGTATAGTCCGTGGAGGAAACGTATAAAGTAATTAATGTGAGCAAAGAGTGAGTATTTCCAAAAAACTGAAAATATTCTCATTAACGTGACTAGGTACCTTTACTATTAAAAAAACCAGTAAAGCATAAACTTTTAAAAAGCTATAGAAAACAATAAAGTTATTTTATAGGAGTATTTTGCTTTAAAAAAGATGCAAACTATCCAGAACTTTTTATTTTTATTTTTCGAAGTTAAATGGAAATATCTCCATTGAATCTGTTTACAGCACCTGATGCACCATAAAGACGGCCGTAAAACAAAAAAGATGTTACATTTGATATACCTAGTAAACAATAGACTTGCTAATTACTACTTTAACAATTTTATTATACATTATTTTGTATGTTCTTATTAAATACTAAAGTACCTAACACTTAAATACTGCTTGGTTTTTATCCAGCTGAAAAAGGGAAATTACAACTAATACGTCTGTTATTAGATGGTAAAGAAAGTTTTTACAATCTCTTTTTTAAAACAAAAAACGTTTACTGCCTACCCAAATTTACAATTCAAATCGTATGCCCGAATAAATTAATTTGTTTTTGCAGAGGAAATAAAAAATATCTAGAAGTTTTTATTTACTAGGTAATTTTCGCTTTATTATCTGCAAGGATGTGATTCTCTTATATAATTAGTAAAGAAGCCAATTTGAGAAATCCTATACCTTTTCAGTTTAGAAATTCTCAACTGTTCTAAAGATTAAGTAAATCGATAGAGCTTTACTTCATAATACTAATTAGTATTGGCATCCTTTAGTTATCTTAGAAATATAACATAATAGCTAGACCCATTGCAGTTTGTGAATAGAATATAGATGACCTATATGTTCAATAGTTAAGTCCTAGTCTTTACACAGAAATCAATTCTATTCAATATTCAAACTCGTTGTGGTACAATCAGGCTGTTATTAATTGAGGATAAAGTTCTATCATACACAAGAGCATCATTAAAGCTTTTCCGTGAAAGGGAGTGACCTTTCTCTCAACTATTTAATCATCTCTTCCAAATGAAATAACATTTTCCTTTACTTGATACTTCCTAAATATGAACATGTTCCTGTATGTAATTTAACTATTAAAGCTAATTTGAACTATTAATTAATTTCTACCGTCATTTATCTGTAGAAGGAAGTAAATAATTATATACTTCTTACAACAATTTCCCATTTATTTTCACTAAGTATTTACTTTTATTATGAATTATCAATTTATTCATTGATGATTATTCGGAGAAGTTTTGTAAATTAGAGTAGGTAAAAGGTGAAACTTTTTAAATAAAACTAAAAATTGTGAAAGGTACATACATAACCAATAATAATAATAATAATGACAATATTTCTAAGGCTGTTTCTTCTTAATTTTATATACAGGGTGAGTTTTTTCCGATGTTCAGTATGGGGATCTCGGAAACTAGCGGAGATAGAGAGACGATTAAATGGGGAAAGAATTGCAGTTTTTCCAGCTCAATTTAATGAGCTTTTTGTTTTTCGGAAAAAAATGCATGGCTAACTAGATATCACGCAAAAATAATCTTTTTGTTATTTTGTTTGGTGGCTGTAGCTCTGTTATTATTGACTTTAGAAAAAATGTGTAAAGGAAAAAGTTGTAGGTAATTATGTGCTTAATAATATAGTCTAACTAAAGTTTCTATTTAAGCTGTAAGTTTCGAGTTATGATACAAGCTTGTTTTTTTTCTAATGGAAACCATAGTCGGCCGTGACTTTATAAAAAAGGCCCTTTTTCAACGATTCTAATGGTATACCACTTAACATAGTTATTTTTATAAATAAATAAATTATGACCTTGTTTTTCTTTTCATTTTCGAACTGTTTAAGTAGTACAATTGATAGATGCGCGCATCGCGTCTAATAATAAAATTTTAGTTAGTTATTAAAATTTTTATTTTAATTTCGAAATTATAAACATAATTATTTTAAATAAAAATAATTTCTGAGAAACCAATAAACAGAGAATGACAAACGATAGAAACAATAAAGGAAATTAGAGTATAAAGCGGTACCAAAACAACGTAATTAAAGTAGGTTACACCTTTTTAAAACCGAATTTGTTGCTTTTCTAACGGAACGTACATCAATATTAGCAAAAACTTCTAGTACAGCTTCTCTAAGGTCATCTACTGTGTCGATGACTTTTGATATACCCTATCTTTTTATTTTTATGACACAAAATGTAACACTCAATCATATCACGCTTTTCTTGATTAGAAAAATTCATATCGATAATTTACGAAACCAAAATCAACATTAATTAACAACTAAATGATTTTCACCTGTCAATAGGTAATTGTCGTTTGCATCTGTTAATTGTTTCCGTAGCATACTATGTTAACAGCATTTTTAGTTTTTAGTTACACCTATGAGTGAAGTACCTATTTTTATCTAAAACTGCTTTGTACACTTATCTTAAATACTTTACTTACTTCAATTACGTTGTTTTGGTACTACTTTATTTATATCCTAATTTCTTTTATTGTTTCTTAATTTATCGTTTGTCATTCTCTGTTTATTAGTTTCTCAGAAATATTTTTATTTAAAATGGTAACTCCAACGGAATAAACATTTCACACCAAAATAATTACGTTTATAATTTCGAAATTTAAAGAAAAATTTTAATAACTAACTTAAATTTTATTATTAAACGCAATGCACATCTATCAATTGTTTCCATAGCGTACTACTTGAACAGTTCGAAAATGAAAAACAAAGCCATAATTTATTTATTTATAAAACTAACTATGTCAAGTGGTATATCGTTAGAATCATTGAAAAGGGGCCTTTTTTATAAAGTCATGGCCGACTATGGTTTCCATTAGAAAAAACACCAGCTTGTGTCATAACGCAAAAATTATAGCGTAAATAAAAAATTCAGTTAGACTGCATTATTAAGCACATAATTAACCTACAACTTTTTCCTTTATACATTTTTTTAACTCAATAATACCAGAGCTATAGGCACTGAACAAAATAACAAAAAAACAATTTTTGCGTGATATCTAGTTAGCCATGAATTTTTTCTAAAAAACAAAAAGCTCATTAAATTAAGCTCGTAAAACTGCAATTCTTTCCCCATTTAACCGTCTCTCTATCTCTGCGAGTTTTCGAGATCCCCATACTAAACATCGGAAAAAACTCACCCTGTAGAAATAATAAAAATTAGTAACCCATTCCCCCTAGTAAGTAGTTAGATATATGAGTACTTTGTACTTTACTTACAGATATGAACAAAAAACAATAAGGAAAACTTCTTCATGTTGTTAGCAATTATACCAAGAATCATCGTTAAGTAGTTCTGAGAAAGTTTTCTATTTTTATTAAAGTAAATAATTAATTGTTGGTATTCATGAGTATGTTTTAAGAGCTCATTTTCTGTAATATTATGAATTATGAGTTTAAATTATTTACAAATAATTATTTGTTAAAATCAAGTACTTACATATATAAGAACAGTAAAACACAAATATTAATTATTTATTTTCAATTTCTCTTTTATAGACGCAAAATGGCCATTGATGATATTGCAGTTCGACCAGTCACGCAGTTTCCTGTTTCTTTACAAGATGAGGTAAGTTAAGTTATATGCACTTATAACATCTTGTTTGTAGTACCCACCACATACTTAATTAGATTTATACAGGATGTTCTAAAGATTTATTAACGAATGATAGCGTCGTTCTTCGTAGGAATATCAAAAAGTCGCAGACACAAAAACTGTACAGACGATTAACCACTGTACAATCACTAATTTTCTAATAATATTAGCACTTACGCTAAAGTGAACAGGAATTAATTTGTTGCAAATTAGATTGTATCCAACCAAGTAAATACATCTATAGTACAAAATCAAGATAATCAACTCTAAGTTTTAACTCCATCTCAATATTAATAGTAATATTAAATTTTTGGAGTTTTGACCTACCAATAGTTAATATCAAATTAATTTTAACATCATCTTTTCAACTTGGTACCGACGATAAAGAATATTATAAATGGTTTAGGATTAATCTTCAATTTTATTTTACCGAAAACGTTAACAAAACTCATTAATAAATAAAGTGAACTAAGATAACTTAATGTCTAACACACATCTTGTTATCAAGGCTGTGAGGCTGTGAAATACTTTCCCTATTGCTATTGACTTTATTTGAATCTACTTTTCGTTGTTATCCTAAGACAATCTGTAAAATAACTTTTTCAGATGCGAAAAGTGAAAAAGGTTACTACTTACACTTCCGCTTTTATGTTTTATTAACTATCGAATATCAAGTACTGCATTTTTGATTTTTTTTTTGTTTCAGAGTCTTGAGGATAAATTCAGTGGCTATCCAAACGTCCGCAATATTGCAATTCAAAAGGTACGTACTTGCACATAGTAAATAATTACATTAGATATGATTTAGAAGAAACTTTTTAAGTTATATTTAATTTTGTATACAGGGTGTTTCGTAAATCAATGTTAATACACCCATCATGAGATTATTTTGCTCAAAGACATTGTTAGTAATCCTTACAAGCTTTTGTCTAGAATGAATAGTCTGTCACTAAGAGAGTATTGACTATGATAGTGTATAAGGTAGTAAACACTTTGCAGTAATAACCACAAAACTTTTTATTCTAGCATAAATCAACGTCTTGAAGATATTAAGATGTTCACCACCTAACAACCAAGCAAATATCATTGGGTCATTTCCGAAGTTATTGAAAATTATTCGTTTTTTAGAAAATACTTATAAGGGTTACCAAACATGTTTGCAAGCAAAGACTCTTGTGGTAAAAGCTATTAATTTAGAAAGACGGAAGCTATTTATTATTATATTCTTGTTGTTGTTGACATCATACTATAAAAAGGATATATTTAGCTGCAGATCGTAACATTCCGAAATTTTCCAAGAAAACAATTTCATGAGTTAAATATATTTGTTTTATTAAATTTTACAGAATACTTACAAAACGAAAGAAGCCATAGAAACGGTTTAGTTTTTACAAGCTTTTGTATTAAATTATTTCATCAAATTAAATTACTAATTGAAATATAATAATTTTCAGGGCAACCATAGCTTAGGAATAATGATAATTGAAGGAAAACACGCCGAACTGGGCCAAGGAATTTTCATATCAGATATCCAAGACGGAAGTGCTGCAGAAAAGGTAAAGTAATTACAGAAATACGCGTAACCTTTTTTTGAAAGCAACTTGACTTTATTGTCCATAACGTAATATCCTGAGGTTTATGGCTGGTTCATATTACAGAACAAACATAACGTAATATTTTTATATATTTTCTTTTCTCTACATATAAACTAAATTAAAAATAAACTAGACCCTCACAACAAAATGTAATTATGAATGGTCAATGACAAAACATCCCATATTGCATTTCTTCCCTCTATTAGATAATTGTTAAATTTCGACAGTGATCCTGATCCCAAAAACTATTTAAGTTTTAAGAACACGTGACAATTAATTAATTTTAATGTAGTTCACAACTTCTAACATTTTATATCTTCAGATATTTTTTGTGTACCTTGATTACCTATTAATATAATAAAGCTATTTTATGCCTTAATGAATAACTAAAGATTATAAAACAGATAGAGATAATTTTTTTGCTGATATAACATTAACTTCATGTTTCATAGATGCAGTACTATCTAGCCTAGATATTAATTCAAGAAGCAATTTCAATATCACCGTCATGTCTAAGCCAGAAAGATCATGATTAAGGGGCTTAATTATTGATCAATAAATCTATTTAAATACCTTAAGACCTCAAATTAATTCAAGAACTGCTTAAATTGCTAAAATAGTTTTTGGATCAGAATCTCTTGGTTAGAATTTTGTACATAACTGACGTAATTGAAAATGAAAAGGGATATTGAAAAGACTTGGTTCATACCAAACTAGAAAATACCTTTCAGCTAATAGACTCAAACTGTTCTTGGAAAACAACACATAGAATGACCAAACGAAAATTTAGCGCAAGCATCCAAATCTAGTTAATTCGATCAGGCTCGATAGGTACCAATCGTTGACGCCATATTGTCACACCTATCTGTTTCACAATAAACCAAAGGATTCAGAGGTGAAGTCTTTAGCTCAACTGCTTAAATGTCTTCAGGACTTAGTCAACCCAGTTGGCCAAAGATTGTCTTTATCAACAAGAAATTATTTTTTTTTCTGAGATCATCTCCAAGACTTACAATATTGAAGATAACTTTAGAGTCTTCTTGGTGCTACCTTGTTACTCATTTGTTACCTGTAATAGTAAACGTCCAAATCTATGAACAAAGCAACGGTGAAAGAAAGGAAGACACATTTAATTATTTGAGACAGATCTAGATCAGCAATGCTTCTTCACAAGAATATTACAATTTATAAATAAAAACAAATGTGAATATGATGTCTTAATTCATGACTTGCCTGGCTGATGACTTAGTCTACAATCCAAAACGGTGGTATTCTGTATGCTTCAAACAGAAAAGTTCTGCCGCTATGTGATTTTGCTGATCAGACAATACTAAATATTAATTTTTTTAAACGCGGACGTTTTGTTGTACTGGGTATTCAAGATTAAGTAAATATGCGCTATTATGTAACATGTAGTCTAAATCAAGGAATGAATGACAATACGCTTTGAACTGCACTTTTAGAAGAAAATTTAAAGTAAAAAGTAAAGAAGGTTGATAAATGTTGGTAATAACTGACTCAATCACGCTAGAAGATAAAAATGGAAAGAACGCAGACATCACATAGTAATAGTTATTTGTATAGCAATTGCTATTTGTATCCTCCGCTAGGTGACTTTACTCCAGAGTTATACATTTTTTTCAACTCAAATCTAACAGCATATTTTTAACATATTTGTACGCAAAGTTGATTTTTTACCTATCAATACCTTTT
Source organism: Ignelater luminosus (assembly GCA_011009095.1). Taxonomy (NCBI): domain Eukaryota; kingdom Metazoa; phylum Arthropoda; class Insecta; order Coleoptera; family Elateridae; genus Ignelater; species Ignelater luminosus. The sequence goes on along the minus strand of VTPC01006736.1, from coordinate 59,189 downwards.
TTGCTTCATTGCTGTGGAGAAAGACGATAAACAGTTCCAAAATAACTATTTTGTACTAAACCAAGAAATTTTTTTTAATTATTCACTACCATCTTCTATTGCCAGACTGCTTCTTGTATTTTGGTGACAGATAAGGGTTATATTGAAAGATTGTATTATATGTAACATGGCTAAAAGTGCACTCATCTGCTTTTTCATTTTCTATCCACACCTAAACAGAAACTATTTTTTGTTCTATTTACACAAGTTATCAGTACTAGTTTGATGTTGAGATTAAATTATAACATCTTACAATTAATAGACTCTTCATACTGATATCAGTTTTTTCTCACAGTGCTCTAATAGTGATAATATACTTTCCAACAACATTTGTTTGGTTTCGCAAATACAGCATTTTCTAAATGTTTTTTTTTGAATATGTAAAGTATTTGATTAATGTCTGTTTGGAAATGCAATATAAAAAAACGATAAGCATATATTTGACCTTTGCTAGAAAGATTAATTATACTATCTATAGATAAGTGTAAGAAACAGCTTAGATTAGATTATTCATGTTTTACTTTGACATGTGTGGTAAAACTCAATTTATTATAAATGAACAAAAACTGTTTTGTTTAGCAGAAGAGTATAACTTTGTAGATATGTAGCAATGCAGTGTATTCAATGTAAAACAAGCTTCAAGTGTATTTCAATATTTTAACTACAATTTGTAAAACATGATTTGGTTGGCCAAATATTAATACTTAAATGATGTAAACAAAATTATAATGGTAGGTAATTACTTGTCTAATGGCAAGAAAATTTAGTGATTGAGTTGATTTTGTAAGCATTATCTTGAAAAAACGTAACTTTTTAAATGCATTTTTATTATGTGTTTTAGGCGGGATTGGAAGTGGGTGAAATGATTTTGGCTGTCAATAAAGAACCTCTTCTCGGAGCTGATTATGATACGGTAAGCTTAATAATTAACAACTAATAATTTTCATCAATATTATTCTGCATACTGTATATACTAACAAATACAGTTTATAATATTTTGGTTATTACTATTATTCTGAAATTGAAATTGTCACTCTTATCAGTAATGTATATGTAGTTCACAAAAACATATTATTTATACCTACTGAACTTTAAATTCAAGTTTTTAAAGACCATCTTTGGTCTTGGCCAACTGAGCTTTTAAATAAATATCTAGAGTATAATCTATACTATGCTGACATGTTTATTGTTAGTATAGTATCTGTACTACTGCCCACGATACTATATAAATCCTGTAAACAGAAAACTATTGTGATTATTACAGACATATTTCATTGAATGATAGAAGGTTTCCTTTCTAACCGGCCAGATATCAAGACATTTATAAATTTATTATGTATGAATGTTTTAGAAGAAATAATATTTTTAGAATATTGATACTCTCCTTCTATTTCCTCATCATTTCTGTCTATTCATTTTAGTAACTCAATTGCGAACCTTTATTATTACATCAGTGCTATTATTGTTTCCTGTCCTGATTCTGCTACTAATATAATGACATTGGTTTCTGAATCAAAATTCAATGTTGCTGATGATTTATTTTAGAGAATTCTAAAAACCGATATTACAAAAAATAATTTTGTTAAATCGTGATAATTTGTAATAAAGAATCTGCAAATTTAACAAACAAATCTTATATTTTTTAACATTCAAAGATTTCTTGTTTTAGTAATGAATTTATGATGTACACTTTAAATTGCAGGCTGCCAACCTTCTAAAACGTACAGAAGGGGTGGTTACACTATATTTATCAAACCCTACTAAGAAATCTACAACACCACAACCACAAGTTCCTGAAAAGGTAGTGGTTGAGGAGCCTAAACTGCCTACAGCTCTAAAACCACAAACTCAACCCTCTAGAAGCCCCACACCAGTTCCTGGTAAGTAATAATAAATCAATCTTTTCTGGAAGGTGTGCTTAATTTATGTGTTAGACTTTACTAACATAACCTTTGAGTAATAATTTTTTTGCAAAGAGAAGACAAGATTGAAGAGAAATTTACGTTTGTAATAAATCATAGTTTTGCTGCAATTCAAACAGTATGATATTTATTTCATCTGAATGCAGCTTTTGCATATTTAAACGTTTTTGTTTTGTTTTGAAATCATGTACCGGTAGAGAATAATTAGTGCATAGAAGCGGTTAGAAATGCAATGTGAACTAATAATAAGTGAAACTACCTATACATAGATACCTATATGACAAAGCATAAGCAGATTTTGTTATGCCTTTTATTGTCATGCACTACAATCGGTCTCAGATACTGAAGATAACGCCCTGCTGCAGAAACATATCAATTTAACTGAAAAGATCCTTTTGGTGAGACAACTTTAAATGGTAACTGTAGTATTTGACACAACTACGCTTGATTATCAGAAGTATTCATTTGATAAGTTTTTGTATTCTGACCCCGTTTCCTAAATACAAAAGTACCAGCTTTTAAAGTCGCCTGCAAACCTTCTGAATACGGTTTGTAAAATCATCAATAAACGTATTTAACATCGTTTCAGCAAAATAAATTGTCGTATTACCCTTACTAAAACGATTATTCGATACAGCAACCTTTTTTTATTGGAAATAGAAGAATGGATCGACTTTAGTGTTGGTAGACAAATACTATGGCCTAGAAATAATAACTGGCGTATTACAAACTGTAATAATAATTAATGTAGAATTTTTGAAAGTATGAAACTACGAAATAACCCCTTTTCACGGTAATCAATAGTTACTGTTTATCTGTTAGAATTGTATTAGTATTAAGAAGATTTATACCTAATACCTAGTCCTAGTACAAAAAAGAAAGATACGCAGTTCTTAGAATGCGTCCCAAGAGATTAAACAGTTTAAGAATGCCAAAGGCCAAGTGAGAAAACTAAATAAAAAAGACCAAGGCAGAATTAGATCAATATAAGAAAATACATTGCATCCTTTGTGAGAGAAAGAAGATAACTTTGTTTAAAAATTGGAATTATTCTATTTTGTTCATGAAGTTGCCTCTTCATTCAATTTAAGACGACGGCAGTTTTAATAAAATTTGCTTAACTTTTAGCTGCTCTAATTGATGAAAAGATATTCGTGCTAGCTTGCTTTAATTTTCTAATACTTTCAGAGGAAAAACATCTTTATCCTCTTCTTCCTTTTTGTCTTAATAAGTTATTCTATTTATTAACTATTATAGCAAGCATTAGCAAATTGATTAGTTGATCTATTTTATATTTTTTATCATGCGTGTCCTGCTCAAACAATAGCCAAATAAGGTAATACCGAGGGTCTCGAAAACAGCCGATACTCACGTTGTGAGATTCTAGATTAGAATAGAAATTATAAATACGTAGAATTACTTCAGTTGCGTGGTGTAAGATTTAAAGTTAAAATTTGGGTGGTGTTGATGATGAAGCGAACAATAAGTTGGTGATTTTATAGAAAGCAGTAAAGGAGATGACGTGGCGTATGCTTTGATAGTGCAGGTCACAGTTGACTGGTAAAGTGGCTGAGTTGTGAAAGAGGCGCTGTTGCTGTTGGATGCGACACTGTAGAAATAAAACGACTTTCTTGAAAATCCCGTCCTTATACATGTGCCCTGGACTGGAGAGCAGGGTTTCAGATGGCTATGCGAGACAATAAGAAGAAGACCTCAAGGACCGCAAACCTACTAAACCATAAAACCCGAGGACAATCGTCCACTCTCCCCCTAAGAAATAGACACAGCGCAGGGGAATAGAAAGCCTGCAGTTTTATACTGACCAGATCCGACGGAGCGGAGGGAAGGACAATAACAGGCGTCTGCACACTTCCATATATTACTGTTTATTGTATGGCATAGAAGTCATGTCATCAGTACCATTTCAAAGTTATTATCCTTAACAGTCTTGAAGATTTTACATTAAGATTGTAGTATTTTTCACACTAGATTGCTAGCATTGTTTGTATATGTGGTAGAAAGGTGATTAAGATTTATAGGTCAGATGCTCATTTTCAGATATGTCGATTGAACCAAAGATCTAATAATAGTAATAATCATCAATCTTGACAAGAATTCAGTGTCTATAGACAATTTTTATGTATACGATTGTGCCCTGCATAAGCGGCATGAGCTTACTGAGATTCAATACGGAAGATCACTACGAACATTTCAAGCAAAATGAGCATGAAAGTAATTTGTGCACGCCTTTATTATTTTATACTCATAATATTTTCTGAATTTGTAAAAAGAGAACTTTTTTTATATTTTTATTTCTGTAATGGTCATCCTGAATTAATTCTTGGCTTGGTACTTCTGTATTCTACTTAATATGTCAATCAAAAGTCAAATCTTGTTATTCTTCAAGTGTTTTACACAACATAACAATCTCTTCTTTGCGTTTTGAACACGTTGCTCCTCTTACCCCCTTTTCGGTGTAATATTAACCAGATAGCTTTGATAGAGAATCTTAAGATTCGCAACATTTAATGTGCTGGCTGTCTTCAACTTCAAATACAGTTGCACTGACGATGTCGACGTAAACATAATTTTAATATAATCAGTTTTATATGTTCTGTACTCAATAAACTTTTTCTAATGATAACACCATACCATTAACTATACAATTTGCTGGTGAAAGTTAATTGGAAATTAATTAATTAAAATTTTGCCTAATAGTCTAATAATATTCATACACTAAGCTATACTCAACAAGAAATCCAAGCTGCTATGAGTCCTATAGCTAGTAAAGGTTTGATTTTTAAATTGTTTCCTATATTTATTAGCCTACTTTGCTCATAAAATAAAAATTATTTTGTTGCAGAAACAACCATTGATCCTGCTTCTGGTAGCATTGCTCCCGGCAGGAATTCTACAATTGAGATAGTTACTGATAATCATGGATTAGGCCTATTTTTTGTTGGTGGTAAAGATACCATATTTTCAGTAAGTTTTTATCATTTCGTATAGATGAAGTTCTTATTTACAAACTATTTTAGCATGGAATTATTGTGATTGAGATATTTCCGGGGGGTGCAGCAGACAAGGATGGAAGAATTCAGGACGGAGATGTTATTTTAGAGGCAAATGGTGTATGTCTAAAAGAAGCCACAAGTGAAGTTGCTATTCAAACCCTTCGTCAAACACTGCCAAAGGTAACCGCAAATTAGTATTTAAATAAAAATACCAAACGTTTTAAGATGAGAAATTTGTAAAAATATTAAAAAATTATCCAGCAGTTTTGTCTTGATTTAAAATATATGATAGTAAAAATAAAAGATAAAGTGAGAAAAAGATTAAATTTATTTTTACAGATGAAATTAGTAATACTTCGACCAGAAAAAATCGAATATACAGTTATAGAAGTGGATTTAGCAAAGAAACCTGGTAAAGGTTTAGGATTAAGTATTATCGGCAAGAAGAATGGAAAAGGAGTTTATGTTGCAGAAGTTGTAAGTCTTGGTTTAGCATAAGAATTTTTTTACTTTGTCTATAATAACATAAAGGTACCTCTTGGTACACTTATGCACAGTGGCGGCTACTACAAGAAGGGTAACGCCCTCTTAAAAATAGAAAGATTATTTTTATAATTTTATTAAGAACTGAAGTTTTACCTTTAAGGGTTTCCTTTGTTCAATTAAAGGTAAACAAAGTAACAAAATAAATAATATACTACTGTAATGTTATTCTAAGCAATCAGTTAGCAACTCATTTATTTATATTTATTTATTCAGCTAAATGGAGGAAGTGCTGATGTTGATGGACGTATTTCAAAAGGTGATTTAGTAGTTTCCGTGAATGGGCAAACAGCAGAAAATGTGAGTGCCGATGAAGCTGGAGCTATTTTAAAAACTGTTAGTGGAAAAGCAGCATTAAAGTTTCACAGATACAAGCCAATAATAAGGTAGATAAATTAATATTGTAGTTTTAATCAGGTACATATTTTTAAATAAGGATTAATATTTATTTTTAACAAGTCAGCAAATTTTATATTATGTACACTTGTTAGATAATACAAGTCAGTTAATAGAACGTACTATGCATTTTCACGTTTCTTTTAGATAAATCATTTCTTAAGATGTCACATTGCTAAGGTTTAGTTATACCTATTTATGGTTTAAGAATATAAATTTTAAGTAACCTATCTTTGTATATTTTTTTATATAAAAATCTTAAAAGCAATCAACTTTTAAGGTTTAAACTGTAAAGCAAGGGCACTGCACTGCCAAATTTTCTGCAGCAAGTTGCAAAATAAATTTATTTACTTTAATTTTAACCAGTCTCAAGTGTTTTTACTATTTCTCTTGTATCGTATCAGTGTTGGCATGTAAACTATTTATATCTAATCAGAGTTTTTGCTCAGGAGGGTGCGTTCCCTTGCAGGTAAACCTACATAATTATTATTTATATTCAAGTCAATCTAAATATGATGTACCCACTAATTACAAACCACATCAACTTCCATGTACCTTTTTCATTAATAACAAAGCTAAAACTCTAATCATTCTTTAATAAGATAAAGCAATAAGTAACTATTCATGGAAATAATAATTATCAATACTTCAAAACCAAATGCAGTTGGTACTAATAAGTAATAAAATGTCATACATACTGCATTCTGTGAAATAATTGCTTTATGTTGTTAAGTGTTAATTTAAAGATGGGATCTCATTAAATAGTAATATATTCTATAGACCATACAGATAATGAAGTAATTAATTCACTTAAAATCTAAATTAAGTACCTAATTAAACATTTTGCCATTTTACATGTAAAATTTAAAAGCAAAATTATCTGCTTAATTTCTAACAAGATACATTAACATTTAACTCAAAACTATGTAATAAAGTTGTTACTATACTTCCGGTCAGCTCTGAAGTGATTATACATAGACCACATTAAGGCATACTACATTATTTATTATAAAAACTACTTGGGAAATATTTTATACTATTGTATACCGATAAAGTATTTTTGCAATAACAGTATTGTCTCTTTGAAGGTATTACTTAATTATATAATAGTGATAAGAATCTAAGCAGAAAATATAATATATCTGCTTCGAAATTCTGATAACTAATTTATAGGAATATAAATAACAGTCATTAATACTTTTAATCAGCAATATTTTCACATTTATGGGCAGTCAATAAGAGTATTCTTTTCTAAATGCATTGCTGATATTCACTTATTTATTTGTATTTTATATTTAGTATTATTATTTATTATTCTTATGGGTATAACTAAACTCAAAGATAATATTGTAAAAAGTATTACTTAATAGCAATTATATGTGTTTATATACTATATATTTCAACTCTATTTTAAGATCACTTTTACATTTAAATATAAATTATATGTTGAGAATTAATACAAACATTTTAGAAGTTTGTTATTTGTTAGCCAAGTTGTTTGTATATTGTACTAATAAAAAGAATAATAGACTTACCTAATATTAAAAGTCGTGCGTAAACCATTAACATCCTTTCTCCTTTACCCTATCTATCAAACATGTCTAAATATACAGGATCTGCAATTCATCAGTTACACTGTGTTTAAACTTTTAATACTCTTGTTGTCATAGAGGTGACAATATGACTATAATATGATTTAAAGTAAGACAATATAAAGTAACCTAGGTATGCCCTAAAGGAAAGATCTGCTGGGAGTCTAAGAATTAATTTAAATTTTTTAAATAAAAAATACGGTTCAAAATAGACTTGATCTTTTGTGATTCTTATTTATTTGATGAACTACAACTACTTGTAATACTGTTTGTGTTGCTTTATTCTGAAGTCTTTGATTTTTCTGTATATTACTTGGTGCAGTGCAGCCCCATAGCTGAATGCATATGTCAAAATGGACTTCAGCATCTGCTTCTACAATACATAGCAATATGTATACTGATAACTAAGACCCAATTCTCAATCACTGTTTAAGTTTAACTAGGTAGGGAATTACTGACATGGATATAATCATGGAAGTGACTGATAACAGTTGCATGCATAGTAGTAGATATGCGAAATTAACATCTAAAGATTTCTTTTCATTCAGTTTTATTCACCATTGTTTTGTCCACTTGTTGTATACAGCAGATATAGTAGGGACCTCGAACGTTGCCTTACGGGACTCCAGTTCTTATTTGTTTTATTCTAAACATTCTACTAAAGATGTATGGTATAAACATCTCAGCAAATTATTAAGGTGACATATTTCTTAACTTATTTCGTAATCCTTTGTATCAGACTTTGTCAAAAGTTTTGACTACTGTTGCACAAATCTTTCTTTCTTCTAGAGATTTCTATATGATGTTGTGAAATGTTGATTTCTAAATCTAAATTGGTAAATAGAAATTAGCCCTTTTTCTTTAATAAGTAATTTTACCTTTTAACTAAAAGGTTCTTAAGAACTTTTAATATAACTGGTAATAATGACAGAGCCATCTTATCCAATATAACATCCCTGAGCTAAAGAAATTTGACATCCTAATCACATTGGATTGGGCAACAATTAAATAATACACACACTCAATGTTCTTTTTGCCTTATACTACAATTTTTTTATTTAACTTTTCTGTCAAGTATTATTATGTATTAACCTTAAACATCTCCCTTTGTTATAATTAATTTACTACAGACTGAAATATCCTGAATTGAGGTTTCTCTTAATACTTTATACAAACAGATACTCTTCGGAGCCCAGCTGCTCTGTGATTATTAGCGATACCTATAACTCAATTCTATCTTACTTATACCTTTTTTAAATCCTTGTACTTTTGTTGGCTAGGGTCAGTCAATTTTTTTTATTAAACTGTTCTCGTTTAGAGGTAACATAAAATGATTGATAAATGATCTGAAACTAGGTTGAATCCTTTATCCATTTTGACATTTGCTGATATCTTCTTGGAAAAAAGAAATCAAGTAGATCTCATCTCTTATTTGGATCTGTTGTCCAGCAGAGAGCTTACCTGCAGAACAATATTTGCATCAGACATTCATTTATTGCTTCCAACAATTTGCTGCTTTTGGTTGTGATAACACTGATACATTACAGTATTCTAGAACTGAAAGATGTATACTTCAATAAAAGATCTCTTATGTGTGTCAAGGCTAAGCAAGTACTCAAATTTCATCCACGAGCTAGGGGTACTTTTAAGTTACCTCAATAAAGTTGATATGTTCTCATCAAAGAAACCTTTATTCCATATTGGATACTGACTAATGTGGTCATGGATTCGACATTAGATCTAGAGAATTTCTTTCCAGGGGCCCCATACGGTTTTGCTCCTTGTGTACTATTTATACCACGCAAAGCGTATTAGTGGCAGGTGTCATCTCCGCTAGGTATCCAGGCTGATAAGGTACTTTTATTTTTCTTTCGTGTTTTGGGTTTTATTATGTACAAGCAAACACCTTTGTTACATTAACATTGTTGTGGATGATTTATTTATTGTCCTATGAGCGACTCATAAGTTACCCAAATAGATTGGTATTATTTGAAACACCCATTTTATAACGCTGTTTAAAACAAGTTAGTCTTTATAATAGAGTTACTTTATAAGAATAAATAACTTTTAAAGATATCAGTTTACCAATCCTCAATTATCAAAATAGAAACTTACTACGCATTTGACTAATTACACGTAATGTGATTATTGCAATGTTACAGATGACGAAATATTCTTGAACGTGACGGTATCTGGAGGCGGCAAAACTTGCACAGTGCTTCTTTGATGGTGTAACAGGTTTTATTTTTCCCAAGTTGAGAAGCCCCACCTTAAGTGAGCAGACTCGGTGCTTTGTGCAGGTTGACTGTTTTTTAATCATTTGCACTGTAGCTTCTAGATTCATCTTCATTATCTGAAAACATATTAGAATTATTTGCTGGTTGAAAGTTCTCTTAATTCACACTTGAAAATACAGTAAACTACGAACAAGTATATGAAGTTATAATCCGCAAAATGCTAGACTTCAACTTATTCCAGTAATTGCTGATTCCATGCAGAATCAATATTAACAAAGAATTCAGAAAAACGTTATAGAAGTGATTTTATGGAACATAAGTACGTTTCCAAAGGGGAATTTCAACCTATAGCGTTTCGGCAGTATTGATTTTAGTAAATAAAAATAATATGAAGAATATGAAAATTTCTCAATTCTTTTAAAACCTTCGGTGAAATGGACGAACGAAAGATATTTTTTGATTTCAATAGTTATTTTTGTATTAAGTGCGGAAAATCAGTGTTTTTTTTTTGTAGCGCATGAGAATGGCATAAAAGACGTATGTTGTCAAATGTGAAAGCAACCACAGTTCATTAAAAGCAGATACTTCTGCTAAAACGGCTGTTAAAGGACACAACTACATTGCTAATAATTTCTACAATGCAACCCAAGTTTATTATCCAACAGGGTAGTAATGAATTAATTTAAATTATTGTTAGTATAAAATATAACGCAATTTTAAACTGTATGTGTAATACATGGTATTCTGCGAGAATGAGAACAATATCTGTTTATTTTTTCTGACCACCCTGTACAATAGCATAGTTTATTTGAAATTTCCGTTATTAGTTTTGTACGCTAAAAACTTATAACAAGGAATAATAATTCGTTAGCATATAACATATAGGGTGTTTCGTTTAAAATTAGAGAGATATATCATTTCCAATGAAAATGCAGTAAATGAGTGATTACCAATTTTTGATATATGGTTCATTTGTTTTCTATAATACGTGTCAATATCGAAATTTCCTAATTTTTGTTGGCTAGAAATCAAATTCCTATTTTTAGAAAACAACAATAAAAATGACCAAAGAACTACGTGTTTTGCCAAATTTCAAGGACTTTGACAGATATTATAGAAAAAAAAAACGTACTGTAACTTGTCCTAAGCATTTTTATGTAGTGACTATTATGTATTTAGTATTGTAATAGAATAGATTAATAAAGATTTAATGAAAAATTATCAAAGCAGAGGCTAAAGGAATCACTGAAATCAGTTGTTTTAAAGACATCTATTGACTTTGTATTTTATAAAAGTTCCTGGGTTTTTGCCCTCTGACACGCATATACATAGATGACGACTTTCGGTATTTTATTTGCTGAAGAATGACAGTTTATTACACTTGTCCCGTTATCCGGTTTATATCCCTCCTCTTCTTGTTTCATTCTTCCCACAAGTGGTAATCACTTTATTATTTTACTATTAGCATCACAAACCACTTATGTGTGGTTTACATTGTAGGTCGTTCAAATGTTGTAGCGGAGCTATCAGTAGTTTTTTTTATTCAGAAGTAGAAAATTATTACCAAGTACATCAACATGAAAACGGTAGTCTGTAATTTACTCCTAATAGTTACCATTTTACAAGTAAGTAAGATTTTATGTTCTATTTTTTACATATGATAACATAAATTAGATATCCCTCAATTAACAATTTTTACATTGGAAGAATTAAACAAAAAAATTATAACAGTTTGTAGTTTACTGTTATCTGATCTTTTCTTCTAATGTATACGCCTGTTGTATTATTTATACTTACTGAAGGTTCAATTTCACTTAAAAATTTTAAAATTTTGTAGTTGTTTAATTGACTGTTGATAAATTGTACAATTTTATATATTATTTGGAATTTTTTTTACCATAGAGATAGATACAGGGTGTTTCCTAAACGAATCATAAAATTCATATTACAGTGGATTTCTGAGTCGAAATTAAGCTTAATTTGACTCTGACACATGCTTGTGTTGATATGGGTGTGATAACTAAAGATTGGCTCAAAGTTAGATTGTTGAATTCTAGTAGGCTGTATATTTAATAGTCGTTATTTATTTGTTCGCCATTTGTTTCTGACGTTCAAAACTTTAGACAGAAATATTTATTATTATACAATGCATAATGTTTGCAAAATAAACGGCTTGAATGGAAATAGTAAAGAAGTATTATTGGTGAATTTTGAATTGTCAATAGAGATAAGTAAAACTAAAAGGTACACAATCAGTCATCTTGCAAAGATTTGAATTGCCCGAAGAGCCATTTATAATACAATTAAAAGAATAGAAAACAATGAACAACTTTATCGCAGAAAAGAATTCGGTAAAAAAGCCAAAAAGAAATGAAATGCTTTGGAAAATGACATTGTAAAAGTTCTTGCACAAACCCAGAGAAAGATGATAAGAAAATACAAAATAGTAAACGAAACAAATATAAAAGAAACAAATTTAAAACTTTTTAAAAATTAAAGCAAACTACTCTTGAATTAGCTAACTTCTTAACATTAAAATGCCATTTCTTTTATTGTTTACACAGGTAAACGCAGTGTCATCAAAGCCGTCTCAATGTAAAACTCAGACGTGATTACTTGCCGTTTTTTTATTACTTGCTTTGAAAAATATATTCTGAATTCCCGAAACACTCAAACAATTTTTGGAATTTCAAACATGGTGTTTTTCTAAGACATGAAGGGGAAGTTTTTAAGAAATATGTGTTTTTATGTATGTCACCGAGTGGGTGGTTAGATTTGTCTTAACTATTTTAATTCCATTCTCTACTATGTAACAAGGGGTAGAATGAAGCCTTTTTGTGTTGAGCACGTTTGCTGCCGAGGCGCAGCCGAAGCAGTGAAAAGAGTGCAAAACACAAGAAGATGGTATATTCTAAGTGACATTATACTATTTTTCTTGCGAGTGTACAAAGATTTAAATTTAAACTGACAGAACATTTGGATTTTACATTTGACGTTTGCAGTCAGCATCAGCTGAGAGTATTGAAATATTTAACATTATTGTATCAATAACATAATGTAAACTGTACAAAAGCTTTCAATGGGCGAGCGAATAGTACACTGAGCGAGCAAGTAGTACACTGCAATAGCGCGGTCAATACTTGGAAGGGAGGGGGTAGAAGAACTTTTCTTCTTCTGTAACATATAAACTACTCAAAACCGTATAGAAATATTTCTAAATTGATAACCAAGGAATTTGACTATTGCCGTGCCAGCCCAATCTCTCTACATGAATCCGAGGGAGCATGCTTGGTATATGCTACAAAGAAGAGTTCTAGCAGCAAATGATCATATTCAGAATGATAGAGATCTTTTTACGGTACTTAAAATTCAGTCTTTCTTACGGTGTCGTGAAGGACACACAAGGTACTGATTTTACAAAATCTTTCAAGTTAATTTGTTTAGGTGAAGTTTTTTTTTGTTTTTTCCTAAGCGTTTTTGTATCTTTTTTATTTTTAAAGTAATTAGTTTAGTTCTCCTCTTAATATTTAATAAATTTAATCGAATTTATATGCAAAATAGTATTATAAATTTATTAAATTTTAAAAATCTTTCAAATTTTTATTTTCTCAAATTATCCTGTGCAGTTTTGAGCAGTGTATGTACAGTAGTAGGTAGATAACATAACGAGTGTCTGAAGGATACTTCCGTTAGAGTTAGTTTTGGAGCTGGGAATGTATCTCGACAGACATTGGTTACCGACAACTTACATGTTGATAGCTGAAATAATCAAAATGTTTACCTAATAACAGACAACAGTCTTGACTAAAAACACATCAAAACAGTGAAAAACGCGTTAATTTATGCTTAGCCTGTAACAGGAAACACTTTCAATGTTAAGTTTTGTTGTTATCATCCCGTCACATGGTAAATCTCACAGTATATCATTATCCTTCCTTGTGAGACACCGTGTATATACAAAAATTCCTTTAACAACTTATTTCTTTGCTTTGCAACAAGATTCCGATTATTAAGATTGTGTATAAATACCCGATTCTTGCATTATTTTACGATTGAATTAGTTTATTTCTTCCATGGGAAGGGTGATAATTTGCGGATCGGTAAATTTTTTCGAATTCTGGAGGGAATGCGACAAGCGGGCCGGACAGATAGAATCGAGACGTGAGTAGTGCAAGTGTTTCCTGCAGCTCTTTTTCGTTGGGGCAATTTCCACGTAGGAGAAATAGAAAAAAAACCCTTTTATAAAGGGGTAAGTTAACTTCTTTTCTCGCATCCCTTGCGTCTTTGTAACTAATGGTTGTTCCTTGTCTCCAGTTTTTTTATTAGACCCCCACATCGGATTCCTCTGTGGTTAACGAAACTTAGAGAGATTTCTTCGATGGAAGCCAAGGAAGTTCTAGGGAGTCCGTGGGCTCATCGATGTTAATTGTAATTTTCAACGACCGTCTGATTGTCGACCTCGGATTGCTACCACGAGGGATGCTGGATTCCCAAGCTAGCATCTATCTAGTTTAATCATTTCACCGGAAGTCTCAGAAGCGAACAGGCTAATCGCTTAAGAAAACCAGACTTTTAAAAAATTTTAGGTTCCATCCGGTACCAATTTGTAATTAGATTAATTCAGTTCAAATTATTTTTTTAATTAAATCCTTGCTTAAAAAACTTAGAGTGACCCCTTCAAGCTAAAAAGGATCTTAGACTTTTATTAAAACCCATTTCAATTTAAATCTTTGTTCGGCCTGCAATTTTCAAAATTTTTTTAACAATCTAAATTTCATGATTAGTGTACTATTCGGATTTAAATTGAAGATATTTTTTTTGATCATTGTTTTCCAGGTCTATTTCACTTTCAGCAAGCAAATTTCGATCGAAAGCTGTTTCCTTCATCACTGTGGGAAGACTTATTTAATAACTTCAATGCTTATCCGAATCTTGCTTTAATTGTTTATTGTTTTTACTTAAATTTTATCGTACACCAAAATGATTTCAAATTCGTTCTCTTAGAAAATTTAATTCTTGTAATTTCAGATTAATACAAATAATTATTTTGTTATATCAGAAACTTTTATTGGCATTTCTTTGGTGTTTGAATTTTTCTCTTAGCGCTTGAACAATTTAAGATTATTTGCCTGGTGTACTTTATGATAACATTTGTGTAAATTTTATCTTGTTACCTTGGACTTATTTTGTCAATTTTTACGATTATTTCCTTATTTTTAAACGCTTTAAAATTTGTTTATTCATTTAACAATTTTTGTCATTACTATCTAAAATTCAAAAAATTCAATTAATTCTTTTTTTTTGAAAGTGAAGATCCTTATATTTAATTTTTTGGTCAAAAAAATCGGTTGTTAAAGTGTTATAATAATTTTCTATTGCTAATTGGATTAGCTTCAGTAGTAAAAGTTTTAATGCAAAGAAACTTTTAATTTTGGTTCTATTTAAATTGTCAATTTTAGCTTCTTTTCTAAAATAACAATTAAATTTTTGTATAAATTTTTTTTTTATTGTGGTTACTTCGATTGTATTTGTCAATACAAGTTAAACTTATTCAGAATCTCAATATACGTTGATGGTTAATTACTACCCGGTGTTTTATTGTAAGTATAATCTTTGCCGTCCCGCTCCCAAGTCTACCCACTTGAGTTCAGCTGGCCTAGGACCCAGAGATCCTAAAAGTTTCTGTATTTTTTTAGTAACGCAAGGTTTACGTTACAAACTCTAACTCAAATCTTTTTGAAATACTCGCTTGAATAACTAAAAACGCCAGTCAATCACTATCAAAACGTGCATATTATTTTACGACCGAAAAAAAATATTTTATAGCAACTTGAACAGTATAGTTTTGAACAGTGAATGTACACTTGTATGTAGATAATATAGGAGTGTCTCAAGGAAACTTACCTCAAAATAAAATAAGTTTCACAGTTTCTAAATAAAATTTATAATGTCAACATTATCTATGATCGGTCATGTAAGCCAAGAAAGATGTTTTTATATTCATAACCAACTCTAATGCAAATCCTTTTGAGACACTCGTCTGAATAAATAAAAATGTCAATCAATATCAAAATCTGTACATATATTATTTTAGGCTTGAAAAAAGAGCAATGCGTTTTATGGCAACTGTACTATTACCTAGGTAGCTCACATTAGGCGGCAGCTAAGCGACAACAGGCATGTTAAAGAGGTGCAAGTTTTCTTATATTTCTCGCAAAAAAAATGTTTACCAGCTAGCTTCTATTGAAAGATTCTGGGATTATTTATTTAAAATAAAAAACCTGTGAAGGAGGTTGGTAGGCAAATTCAAAAAAGAACTAAACTGCGCCAAAATTTAAAATCAGTGTTTATCAGTTTAATAATTCGACAAATACAAAAGTAAACCAAGCAGATAACTTTGAAGCTGACTAAGTTTCTTAAATGTAGTATAAGTTAATTTTATTCGTGATATATTAACTTTGTATTTGGTAGTTTTATAAATAAGGAGTAAACTCTGCGCCAATTTTTAGTTACTATCACATTCATATGAACATCTAAAGAGTGCTGAGTACACAAGAATTCAAGGTTTCTTTGTTATAAATCATAAACTCTGTCTAATTTAAAATCTAGGAAACATTATAGGCCATACCTTCGTAGAGATGGCTGGTCCTAATCTACTAAGCAGCATACTGTCTAAATACTTCGGTTCATTTCAAACATGACCAATATAAAAGAAATCGTTTTGTTTAAAACTTACTGTTTATTTAATTTTGCACAGTATGAGATTTTAAAAGATTTTGTGGTGCAGAATCCTCTCTCAAATAGCATTTAACCTTGTAATAAATAAAACCATAATTAATCTTGTGCACGATTTTTAATGATACCTAAAAGAATTCTATTTTTGACATTACTTCTACTTGTCTTTGTATTTCAGGTTTTAGAAGCTTTCCGCGAATTTCACTTTAGTAAAGAAGAAAAAGAATGCATTGAACAAGTAGACGCCGATGCAGATAGAATTCAAGATTTGTATTCAAGATACACTACTCCAGAAAATGACACCCAGTTCAATCACTTCACGGAATGTCTTTGGCAAAAGTTAGAATTTTTAACCGAGAATGGAGATATAAATTACGAGAAGCTCAAGAATTCTTATCGACTAGATGAAAGACTTGGAGAAGATAATCCTAAGGTTCTAAGTAACGCAAAAATGCTCGTTTTCGATGCAGTTACCAAATGTGAAAGCAATCACAATTCGCTAAAAGCAGATACTCCTGCTAAAACCGCTGTTAAAGTACAGAATTGCATTGCTGATAATTTTGCTGAGGGAACCGAAGTTTATTATTAATCATAATATCCATGAAGAATACAAATATTTTGTAGTTAAAACACAATGTTAGTATACCTAGAATAAATTACAATTCTTAGCTGCGGATTAATGTATGGGAAATACCGCTATTCTGCGAAATTGAGAAAGATTTCTACTTAAATAGGTAGTTTAAGTCTCGTGGATTTCCAAAGGAAATAATTTCTGCTCCTAATTCGCTTGCAACAATAATTATTTAATTTTAAGCAAATATAATTAAAAGTAACATTGTAACATACTGTGATGAATGAATGAATGACAACAAAATATATTTTTTTATTATTATCTCAGGAATATATTATATATTTATATACAGTGTGTTTCACTTCTCAAGTTCACACCCCTGTATCTGCCTTATTTATTTTCTGATCGATTTCAAATTTTGATCAAATATACTACCACTTAAAAGAAGAATTTTTACAAATCTTAAATAATTTTACTAAAAATTACCAGCCTACTGCAATCAAAAATAAATGAAAAAAAATAGAAAAGTCATAGTAGGCCTAGTTTTATCTTAAAAAGTTACTAAGAAAAGTTGTTCCTAATCACAGAAATAATTGAATTCCAAAGTTTTAGGAAAGAATTCTTATCTTTTATTTTTGTTTTAAAATTATTATAAAATCCATACAGTAAATGCTATTTTACTGAACTAAATTATCATAGTAACACCAATTATCTTTAGAAACCAAATTTCATTCCTCTCCACTAAACCTCCATTAAATCTTATGCGCATGACAATACTGTTGCATTACAAACACATTTTAGTTTGTTATACTGTGAACATATGAAAGAAGAAAATCATAATACAAACAAAAAGAAACAAAAGCGTTTTCTTAAGGAACGTAAGGTAACATATTTTTTTAAATAATAATTAGAAACAATCCATTCATCTGACGCGCCATAGTAACAGTTATTGCATACAATATTGGATTTTAAGTGATTTTTGTACACACTTCCTCCACATTTCGTGCATCGGGTTATAACTTTAGTCAGTCGGTTTCTCTCAAGTTTTGTGCTAACTTGTTACAAGCAAATGCTGCACGTTCTTCTTATATCATGTTTGCCTATACCGGATCTTGTGTAAATTTCGTTTTTATCTTTATTTCCAAAATACTTTCTATAGCCTGTATACAACCGATTTCTGCAAACCTCTTGTGTTCTCTGCTCTTATTGTTAGTTCTACTAGCGGCCCAACAAGTTCTTTTCCTAATTCAAGCAAAAGGGGTCTTTGTTTATTATGTTTCTTGTCATTCTAAGTTCGATTGTTTAGAATAAAAGCTGTGTGGGATTTTAACACAACAATGTAAATTAGGGGAAAAAGTAGTGATAGTGGCCATCTTCTCGTTTCTCTCTTTACTGAAATGGTAATGTATGAAAGCAGAGTGTGGTGGTTTATTTGAGTTTGTAGGTATACATATGTGCAAACTTCGAAGAATACACTACTTTGGTATTTTTCCATTCAGCAGGTATATGTATGTCTTTTGTTTTGTTGAATGGTGCCGATTATAATTAGTTTATAGTCCTCATATAAGCCTTCTGCTAAATCAAAAAATGTGTAATAACGATCTAATGTAACATTTCAGACACTTTCTCTGATACAATCTACAAGACGTTTCACAACTTCTTTTGGTCCACGTTGTTTGTGACTTTTCTTATCTTTGCTCGCATAAATTTCCATTTTCAAAACGTAGCGAGTTTTAGCATCTGTTAGCATATGAGTATGAGCGTTCCATATTTATCTGATTTGTCTTTCATGAAAATTAGACCAGTTACATAATACTTTAGAAACTAGCTATTCATATATTCAAAAATTTCACGAAAGGGAGCAAATCTATCTTGTTTTCATCTTTCGAATCTAGTAGTTTTATCGTCGAATAGTATAATTTCTAACAGCTCAATAAATCTAGCTCTAATCATTTCACTTATATATATGTTGCAACTAAAAGCACTTGACCATAAATCCTTAACTGATAATTTTGTATCATGATTTTCTCCCATTATTATTGGAATGCCTATAAGTATTTCAAACACTGCTTCTTCGTGCTTCATCATTGGCAAATTTCGGCTAGTAGAAGCATTTTAAAAGACTTCAGTACCATGTTAGCTCTACCTTCATTCGTAAAACCTTTCTTGAATCGAAGTATATTTTGTACAGCCCTGCGATTTGATTTAGGCACAACAGTAGTGTTCACCTTTTGCAACAAAAACACAGTAAACAGTCATCATCAGATAATTCTTGAGAATCTGTATCACTTTGTACAACATTTATTTCATCTTCACTTTTAGAAACGTTTTCGTCGACATTATTATCATAAAAGTCACTTTGAACAAGTATTTCTTCCAGCTCGCGATCACTCAACAAACGTGTATTCATTGCGCTACTAATAACACTTAAGAATGGCCTCGACAATGTGAAATCGATTGCAAAACAGCAACCCATCTACTTGTTTAAGGAGGGGCAAAAAAATGGCCCCACTAAAATTTGGTATTGTTTTCTGAAAACACAACGGTTTTGATTTGCTGCATTTTACGGATCGTATTTACATGGGTTTTATTTTATTAATTGTTTTAAACGCCACTAAACTTTACGTTGCATGCCCTAAACTATTGCAGTTATCAAAATCGGACAGCAGACAAAAATGTCCGAAATAAAAATGCCCATCTATAGAAAAAGTTTCAAAAGTATTGACCAAACTGTTAAAAACATCTGAGCTTCTTTGCGTGGGAATAATCGACTTTTGATCACTTACGAAATACCCACAAGCAAAAAACTGATGTCAAGAACTCCCTTTTGCCAGTACACATTCACATCCCAAATTTAATTCCAATCGCTAAAAGCACTCTCTTGTTATTTAAAAAAATAAAAATATTTTTAAGATCTTTGACGTCCAGCAGCGCCTTAACGGAACACTTTTGGATAAAAGTAAGCTTGGTTAAATTGTCCTATTTTAGTTTGAGGAATATGTGGTAGGGCATTTGTACAGACCTTTTAGGGACACCCTGTATAATGTGATAGATTTATAACCAACATAATCTTGAAATATAACCTAATATCAGGGTCGGTTGGATGTTTTGGGGAGCCCGGGGCAACAACATTTTGTGGGGCTCTTAAAATAAAAAAAAAAAGGAACACATACTGCTTTTTCAGACATAGCGTAATTAGTTTATTTTAAATATTCAGAAAAAAAATAGAAATTTTATTTATTCTGAACATATCAATTCTTTCAAGGCGTTCGGCCCTGGGTAGTTGCTCCACAAACCCGGCTCTTCAGCAGGTCCTGCCTAATATTATTTGCAGTTTGAATAATATCACCTCACAGACAACTTCTATGGCATTCAAAGTATAATTGCAAGCCCAGTATGTGCCGCAATTATTTAATTATGCATGTAATGTTTGATTTCTTTGTTCCTGAAGTGAGAAGGTCATCGTACTAGCATAAGTGGATAAGGTTTCGCATGGCCTAAAGTCACGCAAAGCCGACCGTTTGCTGCTGTAAGACAATTTTCTACACTCTTACATTTTTAGGTTTTAGGAACTTGAAGAATAATAGAATTCACTAGCGAAGAGAAAGAATGTGTGAAACAATTAAATACAGACGAAGAAAGAATTAAAAACCAATATTTCACATATGTTACTCCTGAAGATACTCAATTTAATAATTTTGTTAAATGTGTATGAGACCAATTAGAATCTGTAGACGAGAATAAAGATATATTTAGATTATGAAAAGCTTGAAAATTCTTATACGAGGGCGGTTCAGTAAGTACCCGTGTTTGACGACAGAAGGCGTTCCTGAGGGAAGTTGGTGTTATCATGGTGTGCTGCCATCTATCAAACGACGGTATAACAAATTGCAGACTGATTGATAGGTTAGTTTGGATTTGACAGCCATTTGAGTAAGACGTGTTTCGTGATTTTAGCTAAGATGGAAAAAGAGCAGTATCGTTCGGTAATTCGCTTTCTGTTTTTGGATGGGAAAAAATGCGAGGAGATAAAAGCAAAGTTGGATGCTGTTTATGGGGACACTTCGCCATCTATGACCACAGTTAGATATTGGTTCAACGAATTTAAACGTGGGAGAACATCCGTTTTTGATGAGGAGCGACCAGGACGCCCGGCAGACGTGGTTACCGAGGAAATCATTTAAAAAGTCCACGACATGATTCTCGCTGATCGACGAACGAAAGTGCGTGAAGTAGCAGAGGCCGTAGGTGTGTCGACCGGAACGGCAATTAATATTTTACATGATAAGTTGGCGATGAAAAAATTGTCGGCGCGATGGGTGCCGCGATTGCTAACGGTGGACAATAAGCGGATGCGGCTGTTAACTTCGAAGCAGTGTTTGGAGCAATTTAAGCGAAATCCGAAGGAGTTTTTGAGTCGAGTTGTCACCGTTGATGAAACCTGGATTCATCATTACACACCAGAAACTAAGCAACAATCAAAACAATGGATTTCTCCCGGTGAATCTGCTCCAAAGAAGGCGAAGATGGTTCCATCGGCCGGAAAGGTCATGGCGGCGATTTTTTGGGATGCGAACGGCGTCATCCTCATGGATTTTTTAGAAAAAGGAAGAACGATCACTGGACAATACTACAGTGAGTTATTAGACAGCTTCGACAAAAAATTGAAGGAGACACGGCCGCATTTGGCGAAAAAGAAGGTGCTGTTTCACCACGATAACGCACCAGCACATTCATCCGGAGTTGTTGCCGCCAAACTGCATGAATTGCGTAATGAATTGCTGCCGCACCCCCCGTATTCACCCGATCTGGCTCCCTGCGACTTTTTCTTGTTTCCTAACATAAAGAAAGGGCTCGCGGGAAAAAAATTTAGCTCAAACGAGGAAGTCATCGCCGAGATAGAGGCGTATTTTGGAGAGTTCGACAAAACCTATTTTTTGGAGGGGTTAGAAAAATGGCAGGAACGTTGGGAGAAGTGTATATTTCTAAAAGGAGACTATGTTGAAAAATAAAAAAAAATTTTGAAAAGAATTGTGTCTTCATTTCTAACACGGGTACTTATTGAACCGCCCTCGTATAATACATGGAAGAAGTTTTACTTAACGCAGCATGGATAGTTTTCGATGTACTTAAAAAATGTGAAAGCAATCACAGTTCATTGAAAGATGACAGAATGCAGAACTGCATTGTTAATAATTTGTACAATGTAACCCGAGTTTATTACTTAACAGGATAGTATTGAATTAATTTAGATTATTGTAAGTATAAAATAAAACACAATTTTCAACTGTATGTGTAATATTTTTTACGCTTCTGTTTTACTCATTACGTATGCGGGTGATACATGATATTCTGCAAGATTGAGAAGAATTTCTGTATACTTTTCCTGACCACCCTGTACAACAGGATGGTTTACTTAGATTTCCATTGTTAGTTTTATACGCTAAAAACTTATTCCAATATTACTACTACTACTACTACTACTACCAATATAGATGACAACCAAGATGACGACTTTCGATATTTATTTGCTAAAGAATGACAGTTGTTTATTATACTCGTCTCGTTATCCGGTTTATATCCCACCTCTTCTTGTTTCGTTTTTCTCACAAGTGATCATAATTTTACTATTATTAGCATCACAAACCACATATGTGTGATTAACATTCTTGGTCTTCAAAAAGTTGTAGCGGAGTTATCTATAAGCGGTTTTCTTATTCAGAAGTAGAAAATTATCACTAACTACATTAACATGAAAACTGTAGCCTGTAATTTACTCCTAATTATTGCAGTTGTGCAAGTAAGTAACATTTTACGTTTTTTTCTTAAATATAATAACATATTATAAGCTAGATATCCCTCAATTAACAATTTGTATACATTGGAAGAATTAAACAAAAAAATTATAACAGCTTGTAATTTACTATTTATCTGATCTTTTCTTCTATTGTACGCCTGTTGTATTATTTACACTATCAGACGGTTCAATTTCACTTAAAAATTTTTAAATTTTAAGAAATAAAACGAAATGAGATTCTAAATCATCGCTTAATCCATTGTTAATAAATTGTACTTTACAATTTTTAGATATTTTTTGGAGATTTTTCACCATAGAAATAAATACAGGGTGTTTCCTAAGCGAACCATAGAATTCATATTACAGTTGATTTCTGAGTCGAAATTAAGCTCAATTTGACCTCTGACACATAATTATACTGATATGGGTGTGGTAACTAAATATTGGCACAAAGTTAGATTGGTGAATTTAGTCGGTCATACAGGGTGTATTATTTCAGGCAGAGAATATCAACGCTACTCGATTCTGCATCAAAAACTATACAAAAAACTCTAGTACCAATTTGGTGTTAACTCTTCGTTTGCGGAAATATTAAGAGCCGTATATTTTTTTATAATTTGCTTATGACTGCCCAAAAGTATTAAATAAAAGTAACTATCCATAGTTTAAGAACCAAAAAACATATATCAATCATATTTTTCTCCTATTTACCTGCAATTTTCTTTAAAATGACTTTTACATAATGCAATTGCTTGGATTTACTTGTTTCTAGAAGATATTGTAATATTGTATTTACCTAGAAACATTAATAATAACGACCTGCAAAAATGTTACTAAGTTAACCACGTTAATAAACTTATGACTTATTCTTGCTCTACTTACAATTTTGATACAGCGTTGCAAGTATTAACAATTTTAAATAACCTTTATTTCGAAAGATATGTGTTTAAGACGAACATTTTTTGCCCAATTTTTGAATTCGAATGCGCCAAGAATCATTGATTTCGCCTACGAAATGCAAACAACTTTTTTTTCTACAACCTTCAAACATTATTATTGATTCCTTGAAGTAAATTATACAAAACAAGTATGCGATGAAAATGCAAAATAAACAAAGTTACCTAATGTGTTTTGTTTCTGTGTATTTAATATCTATAATTAAGTCAAGATTATTGTTTCATGTGGGCAAAAAAATTTTTGTCATTTTAAAATAAGATAAACTTCGCATATTTTTAGAGGTGTTTAAATCTAACTTTTTTTGTGATATAGGGTGATGAGTGTAAAACTTTATTTTAATATTTACTAAAAATGCTACAAAAGAATAAATAAGTTTTTAGAACAACTTTAATGTAACATCTTTTTAATATACACAACATAACAACTTCTGCATGTTAGTTACCAAGGTTGCACACCTGCCAACTATACAATATTTTATTGCATTCTAACATTTTCACGGTTCTACAATCGTTATAAAAAGTTGGCGTTGTGATTGTCATTTTAATTTTGAACTGACAGGTTTTTAGGCAAGTGCCTAATAGTGATGTGCGTGTCAACAATGTCGATGTCAGCAATTCATTCTTAACATGTCAACAATACGAATTGTTTACATGACCTTATTAATGTCAACTATGTCAACAATGTCAACAATGTCAACAATGTCAACAATTTAAATATTATGAATGCACATGCGCAAAGCTGTTAAACTTGATTTTTCCTTCATTATTTAAATCTTAAATAGTTTATTACAATAATTATTATTTGACTTAAGCTTGTGAGGGCAAATATGAGGCACGGGGAATTGTGAGATGCTTAAGTACGTTCAAGTCCAATGTACGTATAAAATAATTTTGATTAGAAAAAAAAATTAATGCTAGGATGTTGTTCATCATGTTAGCATTTGTTTTTTCAATTAATAAAATCGTTTGCATTAAGATACCTATGTACTAACTGTCACATATCCGTATGGGCCTATGGAGCTATGAGTAAACATACTTGTAATTTTACTGATTCCATGAAAATAAGAATAAATAAATAGAATTTAGTTTTTTAATGCCATTTTATTTAAATAATATTCAACGAACTGCGAAGGAGTCGTTACTAAGTTTGCGAAGTCTGTCTGTCTGTATGTATGTCTGTCCGCATTTTTTGTCAAATTTTGAAAGTTTGACTTCAGATTTGGATTCTACATCAAAAACTAAAGACGACGTGATATCTTCGTTTTTTGTTAACTCTTCGGGAACATGGTCAAAATGACCACCAAAATTTGAAAAAAGTAACAAAACAGGAGTCCGTTGTGGTTCTGCTTGGATTCCCAGATGTTTTGATTTTTCTTTTCCATCTTCAGTTACTGTCACAGTCTTTTTTAATTGAAAACTCCAATTCATCAAAATTCTTATTCTTAGGCCTTTCGGCCATTTTGATTCTTGAATTGTCTTGAACATCTTATTAATGATCTTATTAGACATTTTAGCATATTTTAGCACCTGTGTTTACAGGTTAGGTTTAACGAAAAATGTGTAGAATCCTACGTTATTTGCAAAATTGACACATTGTTGACATTGTTGACACATTGTCGACATTGTAGACACATTGTCAACATTGTTGACACATTGTCAATATTGTTGACATTTTTGACGTGAAAAATCAATTGTTGACAAACTGTTGACACGAAAATGTCAACAATTAATGTTGACGGGTCAACGCATATCACTGTTGCCTAATAGTGACTGGTGACACTGGTATAAATAAACAATAATTTACATACAGCTCGACGGGAAATTTAAATAAAACTAAACATCCCCAATGACATGTAATGGATTTTAAGACAACTTTTTGTCAGTTAGTGTACTCGAGTAAAATTACGCTCCTGATTGGTCGACGTTGTTTGTTATTGAAATTAGTTCGCATATTTTGCGGGGCTTTTCTGAGGTTGGTCGCGCTGTATGACTGGTCCTAATCTACTAAGCAGCATACTGTATAAATACTTCTGTTCATTTCAAACATAACCAATAAAAAAAAGTCGATCTGTTTATTTTTTATTTAATTTTGCACAGTATGAGATTTTAAAAGATTTTGAAGTCCAGAATCCTCTCTCAAATACCATTTAACCTTGTGATACATAAGCTATAGTTAATTTTATGAACGATTTTTAATTACACCTAAAGAAATTTTATTTTTTGACGTTGCTTATTCTTGGTCTTGAATTACAGGTTTTAGAAGCTTTCCGGGTTTTTTCCTTTAATGATGAAGAAAAAGAATGCATTAAACAATCAGGCGCCGATGCCGATAGAATTCAACATTTGTATTCAAGATATGCTACTCCAGAAAATGACACCCAATTCAATCACTTCACGGAATGTCTTTGGAAAAAGTCAGATTTTTTAACTGAGAATGGAGATATAAATTACGAGAAGCTCAAGAATTTTTATAGAATAGATGCAAGACTCGGAGAAGATAATCCTACGGTTTTACGTGACGCAAAAAAGCTCGTTTTCGATGCAGTTACCAAATGTGAAAGCAATCACGATTCGCTAAAATCAGATACTCCTGCTAAAACCGCTGTTAAAGTACAGAATTGCATTGCTGATAATTTCTCTAAGGGAACCAGAGTTTATTATCCAGAACATTAGTATCCTTGAAGAATATAAATATTTTGTACTTAAAACACAATATTAGTGTAGAATAAATTACAATTACCAGCAGCAGGTTAATGTTTTTAATGGATTGTTTTACCCCTTTTTTGTGTATGGGTGATACAGCTATTCTACGAAACTGAAAAAAATTCCTACTTACCTGACCACCCGGTATAACTAGATCCTTTGCTTAGAATTTCCATTAATTGTTTTGAACTGTATAAAGACCGAGTTTTCTTTTTGTGAAACTAGAAGTATATACACTAACTTTGCTTAATTATGTCAAAGATGATCAAACAGCTTGTTGCAATTGTACCCGCATAAAGATTGAATAACACTGCTACATTGTTAAAATAAACAAGGAAACAAAAGTTTAATAATTTATTTATTTATTAGAATGTATAGGATGATAAGTATGAAACTAAAATGTGTTCACGTGCTTTGTACATGATGATAATCTCGTGGATCAGCCTAGAACGAATAATAGTATTACTAGTACGCACCCTGTAGATGATGACTTCTAAAAAAAGACTATACGAGTATATTATATTTGTCTAGTTATCCGGTTTATAATATCCCACTTCACTTTCGATACTTTTTTTTCTCACATATAATAAGTATTTTATTCTTATTAATTATGTTAGCCTTCAAATTGTTACAGCAAAGTTATCGGCAAGCAGTTGCCAACAGAAGCGGATTTAGGTTTGATTGCGCCCTAGGCCTATTTTGATATAACGCCCTTTTTGATTTTGAAAGGTGCATATAAAATATACAGGGTGTGTCGTAAATGCCAATAAAGGTTCAGGTAAACATTTTCTATGAGTGCTTATTGCAAATCTGCAAAAAGAAAATTTCTCCTCAGCTTAGTTTTCTTGTACAAGTAGTCGGAAGTTATCGTCTTTAACACTAAATAAACAAAAAGCAAAGAATTGAATCCAACTGAAGCCATTACGAATTCAACAAATGAATCTGTTGAAACAACAATTACCCTTGATACTTAAAGCACAGAAATGTTATATTTCTTTTTTTGAAGATGCTGTTAAAAATTGAATTATTACCAAAAAATAGATATGAGAAACATGCAAATGTTGGTTAGTCGCCAGCAATTGTTTCAAGTTTTGACAACTTTATGGTCCATTATCACTAGAATAAAATTGCTAAATCTTTGATTTCTTGCGATACTTTGGTTCCTGTAGTTGAATAATTTTGTATTTGCCTGCAGCGGGGTTGCCAAGATTAAATTTCTTTTTTGGTTCATGTGGCAAATCTAAGTACGTTGGAACATTCGTATTTTCAATTTTGGCATCTTAAGAGGTTGAGGAAGGCTGCTATCTGAAGCTTTATTGACATTTATGGGACACTTTGTACAATAATAAAAATATAAAAAGCAATTGCTGTGGCAAAATACAAGGAGTTAAGAAAAATCTATTCAGTTTTTTTTTTATAGTTTTGTAATTCCCGAAATTTTCAATTGGTCAACTAATATTTTTTTATTTCAATAATTAGATGCTTAACCAACTTAACAAGAAATAATATTTTTGAAACATATCTAAAATCTTTTCATAGAGTCCATGAATTTTGAATTTTTATCGTCTCTCAAATTTTGTGACGCCTCAAATTTTGGCGCTCTTCAAATCTTGCCGGCCTAGCCCCGGGCCTCGCGGGCCTAAGCCTAACTCCATCACTGGTTGGCAAGCAGTTTTCTGATTCAGAAGTAAAAATTATTACTACATGAACGTGAAAACTGTAATATGTAATTTACTTTTATTAATTGCTATTTTACAGGTCCGTCCAATTTCTCTTTAAATTGTTTGTATTACATGTTTTGTAAAAACAAGAGAAAGTGATGTTCTAAGTCGTTGTTTGATAGGTTGTTGGTAGATTATATCTATAATTTTCATATATTGTTTAGGGATTCTTTAGTTAATGAAATAGGTATATCGGATACATACCACAGTATTCATATTACAGTGGATTACTAAGTCGAAAATAAGCCTGATAGGACCCATATCACGTACACGTTAGATATGAACTTTGCACAAAGATTGAAGGTTTCTTTGTTATAAATCAAAAACTCTTTTTTTGACAAATTATTATTATAGTCTATAAAGATAAGATGCCTAGGCTCGGTATTGACTGAGAATTATTCTGTGTAAATACTGTCTGTCCAAATCAAACATACTCAGTTTTGCTTAAAACTCACTCCATCCGTACTGGCAAAAAATCATTTGCAGTTTCATATTTTTAAATTTAATTCTGTAACCTACTATACCTTGGTATCACAAAATCATTTTGGAATGCAGAGGTTTTTTCCAAATACATACCTGTTAATGGCGCAATTGACACGAGCAGTAGCAAAGAAGAAAAGCATCTAAAAACGAAAGTTTTTTCCCATAATTGTTACATTATTATAATTATGTAAACAATGCTTTCGTTAATTTTATGAACAATGTTTAATGCTTAACTAAAAGGATTTTTTAATATTATTATTTTTTGGTATTGATTTTTAGGTTTTAGAAGCTTTTTGAGTTTGTCGTTTTACCAAAAAGGAAAAAGAATGCATTAAGCAATTGGGCACAGATAAAGATAAAATTAAAGATTTGTATTTGAAATATAGTGCTACTGACAATGATATGATATCGGTTCAATAACTTTATGGAATGTGTTTGGAGAAAGTTGGGATTTCTAACGGAGAATGAAACTTGAAAAAACTGGAGAAAATCCAGCAGTTTCAACAAAATTTGACAAACTTGCTTTCAATGCAGCTAGCAAATGTGAAATCAGTCATGCTTTACTGAAGGCAGATACTGCTGGAGAAACGGCCACTAATGTTCAAAATTGCATTGTGGGGAGTTTTCTTAAGGTTAGGAAATTCATACAGTAGATTGCAGAGGTAAATGTATAACCACAATTTATTGTTAATAAAAACCAATTTCACAGATCAAGGCTGTAATTTGCTAAATAGCATACAAAAATACACTTAATAAACACAAGCCTACTGTAAATCATATTCAGAAACTATGCTCAAACCCAGTACATATCAGCATATTCGTTGAGACTAAACTTCATTGTTTACTAATAAATGGTTCTGATGAGAAACTCTACTTATGACAGATTCGGAACGACAACAGTGATTGACAGTAATAATTTACCGTATTAAAAATTTTAAGTACAGGTCGATTCAAAGCTTTGCATACAGCATTGCCAATAATAAAATTTTTGCCAAAAGCGTCAATTTTTAATTCAATAAAATACAAAATTTTAGAAGTCGGTGCTATTTTACAAACTCTGTTGATAATATTGCCAGTGCGAGGTGTAACCAATGCCAGTTTTTTATTTTGCAAAGTATCTTTTGTTCAAAATTTCCAACTTTGGCTCGTGAGGAAAGAAGAGACATCTGTGATCATTTTCGTACAGTACATTTCTTCTCAGTTTTTAGAACTGAAGATCTAAATAAAAAAGTTAATAGTTAATTTTTACACACCGTAGCGAAATAAAAGAATAACTTATTGCGAGATTTTGAATGAAATCTTGATTTCTGAAAACAAATGCTCGAGAACAGCACATGTGAGTTTAAAGCTTGAGAAAATAGATTAAAGATAAGAATATAAACGATTAAGAATAATATGCAGGTTTTGTTTAAATTGAGTAAAAATAACCATTTCCAAAATGGTACAAAATAAACAGTAGTGGGCCTAGTATATTTCCTTGTGATACACTCAAGTTAACACCTTTGCTCTCTGAGATTACTGTCCATTTCACTTAACCTTTTATTGTCTAATACCCTGTTACTACTACTGATCTCATTAATATTAATCTGCTTTTTCACAGATGTTATGTTTTTAATGTTTCTAACAGAAATCAATGTTACTTTTACTGTTTTTTTCAACCTTAAAGCTTAATATTGTGTATTTCTGAAATAATATGCAATAACAAGTTGAATTTTTATTCTGTGTTGATTGCCTTTATCACTGACTAAGATTTCGGAGAGAGAAAGATGACAAGTTACATAATTCTGTTGTGTTTAATATTCATACTCCGTTTGCAAAAAGGTCATATGATGCCTTGTTTTCGAATAAAATAAAGCCTCACAACGCCCTCCCAAGGCAAGTTTTACTTGGAATGTTTAAAAGGATTCTTAGAAACGAAATTTAGTATGGACGTATAGTAGATTAAACTTGCGGAAGACTAACACGAAAAATTAAGGGAACTTAAGAGACTTAATAGTGGTGCAATAAGATGAATCACAAATTAGGTCACTGCAAGGATTTGGAACAAAATGATTAGTTTAAATAAACTTACCTATAATGTAATTGCTAATTAAAAAAACTGTCACGCCAATTGATAACAAGTTCACACATTTATAGTAATGAATGATAATTTGATAGCTGCAGAGATTAAAGAATATTTGGCGTGCATGCAAAAATGACCTTTCACCTGTTTAAAAACGGGAAAATAAAAGATAATTTTTTATTAAAGACCAGCTTTTATCTTTGCCGTTTCTAGAAACTACCATAAACATTTTATTCACTTTCGCTTATTTGCGCGAGCAAAACACGTTTTTCTCAGTATCTTACTAAAACAACAACATTTATATTATCTATTGGTCCATAAATTCTCGATAATATAATAATATTTAAAACTCCGATTACACGCCGAAAAGGAAATGTACAAATTTAATCTCTGACATACAACCTTAGACCTTTGATAATTTTTTTGTATATAGTATAAGAATGAAAAAGCAAACATTGCAGAAATCGCTCATAAGTCATAAAGATGAAGTTTCGAATAGCTTTAGCAACTATTGCTATTTTATTATTAGGGGCAAGTATTGAATTTAAGCATTTACGGGATTAAATACAATGAATTCCAAAGATCGTTTTATTTATAGTGTGAAGCACGCAATAAGAAGAGGTATGATGCTGAAGAAACGTGTACAACAGAATTAAGGTTAAACCGATCAAAAATGAAAGCTCTTGTAAACGAAGACAATACGTCTGAAGACAATCAAACCTACGGTCAATTCTTAATTTGTGTATTTAGAAAAAGGGGAATATTAAATGAAAGTGGAGCAATAAACGAAAACAGTTTTAAAAATTTTCTTCGTTTGGTATTTACAGAAGATTTTGGAATCAATGAAGAACAGAAAGCATCAGTAGCAAATCATGTTTTCGAGCAGTGTAGACATGGTCAGAGAGATACTCTTGGAAAAGCTGCAATTAGACTGAAAAACTGTATAGTCAGATATATCAAAGAATACGAATCAGAATTCTAGTTTTTTGTTAAGTAGTAGATTATAATAATAGGATAATGTTTCTTAGCTTGGTAGGTAATTTACTACAAAGATATTTCATTACTATTTAACACTTTCCATCATATACTGTAACCCTACCCAGACATATTACTACAATGTATACATTGCACTGCATCATACCAATTAGGTCTTATTACTTAAATGATATGATTCTGTTAACTCTCTTCTTGCAATTGCTTATTTATAGTACTAATTCCTAAACTAATAAATCAGGGCATCATTTACAAATAATTTAATCATACAGTGTTTCAATACTTTCGCTATGTCATTAATATAGTACAAAATAAACAGTAGTGGGCCTACTGCATTTCCTTGTGATACACTCACGTTAATACCCTTTCTGTCTGGAATTGCTGTCCATTTCATTTAACCTTTTATTGTCTAATACCCTGTTATTACAACTGATCTCATTAATATTAATCTGGTTTTTCACAGATGTTATGTTTTTAATGTTTCTAACAGAAATCACTGTTACTTTTACTGTTTTTTCATAATATAATAATATAAATAAGAATCTATGTACATAACCTCTACATTTACGATCTTATCCAAT
Organism: Ignelater luminosus; assembly: GCA_011009095.1. Taxonomy (NCBI): domain Eukaryota; kingdom Metazoa; phylum Arthropoda; class Insecta; order Coleoptera; family Elateridae; genus Ignelater; species Ignelater luminosus. The sequence goes on along the minus strand of VTPC01006736.1, from coordinate 26,844 downwards.
ATAAATAGAATTGCATTACTGAGAGTTTTATTTTACTTTATTAATAAGTTGACACCATTAAGGATTAGTTGCTAATTTTAGTAATCTGAACTACATTAGTCAAATTATGTGTGAATATTTATATCCAAGTAAAACAAAATTCTCACTAGTAAAACAGATGAAGAACTTAGTATCTGTTCAGCAATAATTAATAATATGTTGAGTGTTTAACCTCAAAATTAAATGATTTCGCTGGCTCGAAAGTAGAGCGAGAACTCGGTGTACCAAAGGTGTAGGTTTGATTCCAACGCAAAATCTGCATTTTCTATCTCTGTAACTTTAAAAAATCAATTTACTACACTATAATATTTTGTATCCGTTTTTAGGACTAAGTCAGAAATGTCATTCTAACAAACCCACAAGGAATTTGATAAAATACAAGTTTCTATTGGTAATGCTTCCAGAAGATGTTTAGTTGTTTTTACAAAATAAACTCCTGTGACTACCAAGAGTCTATCCTCTAGATATGGAAGAATTTGTCAAAAGGGATAAATACGTTATTTTAGGCAAAAAGTTTTATTTGCATTCCAAATAACAAACTAAATGTTCTGAGTTATAACGTATCACTTACAATTAATGGTTCTCAGAAAAGAAGCGTTTGAAATTGAAGTTATGACTTTATTACAATTGAAAATAGTTGTAATATTGTTAGGTATATCATGTTGAAACCCTTTATATTTAAAATACATTTTGTTAAACTTCTGTATCTTGCACTGAATGGTCTCCATAACAATAGTATATTATGTACTAAGGGCGTAAAATCAATAGTCGAAGTGGCAAATATTTCTTACCGGTATGGACTCAGTGCCGTATTAACCTCTTTGTGGGCTCTACGCAACCTACAGTTAGTGGGTTCTTGGGGACCCCGCCCCCTATATGATTATTTTGTGGAACTTCCTTGCCCCCCCTTATGATAAATTCAGCCCCGTATGGACGTAATATGTGTATGTGACCTTCTCAGGCCTTTTATCGAAAATCAAATAGCGAGATCGGATTAACTTTAGTGTAAAATAGATAGTCAGCAGATATTCGATATATATGGAGAACACATTATGAGAAAAACTTTGGAAAACTGGACAGTAGGCATCTCGGTACTCAAACGATACTGCATTACTAGCACACACAAAACAAGAACTAGAAGAACTTATAACACGATTAGAAATAACTAGCAATGAGTATAAACTTGCTGTGAACTAAGAAAAAACCAAAATTATGATAGTAGATAAAAAAAATAACAACCGCCCGGACATAACGCAAATAGGACAATGCTGAATAGTAAACACCTTTGCATATCTCAAAGCACTAATAAATAATAATCAAGTATGTACAGATGAAGTTAAACGAAGATGCGAGATGGCCAAAAGAGCAGCATCTTCAAAGAACATGGATGGACAGTGGCATAACGGTAAACACCAAAAAACAAGTAATTAAAACATTAATATTTTCCATACTGCTGTACGGTGCTGAATCGTGGACCCTTAAAGCGCAAGACAAAAGAAAGATTGCCGCAACAGAAATGTGTGTGTTTCTTGGACAGCAAGGAGAAGAAATTAGTCAATCCTGGAAGAAATTAATGAACCACAACGGCTACGTGAAACCATAGACTCCAGAATCATGAAATTTTTTGGCGACATATCTAGGAGAAACCCTAACAACATAGAGCGATCAGTTGTGTATGGGAAGATGAAAGGTTCCAGACCAAGAAGAAGATCACCAAAAAGATGGAGCGACCAAATAAAAGTAGCTACATTCTTATCTATACAAGAAGCTAGCAGGGAAGCCAACAACAGAGCACGATGGAGAGAAATAATAGAAAAGCCACAAGAAAAAGCTAACAATGATCACGACTCCCCTGATAAGAGGATACGAAGAAGAAGAAGATATTCGAGATAAAAACTAGTGTGAACGATGTTCGTTGCACTGAATATTTGTTCACGTTAGGCAGTAGATACAACTAAGGTACTGACAGTTTTCATTAGTAAACTTATAGGTTTGGATACTTTATACTGGATTCTACATAGTCCCGTAAACTTCCTATATAGTCATGGCCGGTTAGTCGAAACCTTTCACACAACTGTTTAATTCTTCTTCCCCGTACCTTAAGTTAACTTTCTGTGGCTATTGATTACGGTCAAATATTTCTAATGCTTTTATAAAATCAAAATAATCATCTGAAATATAAGGTTCCATTCCAGATCTGTGTGACGAGAAAAACCTTGACAAACGCTGGCGAAAATTTTCCGCTAAACTTTTATAAAACTGTGCGCTATTTATTTTTTCACTTTTCTACTATCGTGCA